>CAKNXH010057729.1:27397-78777 GCA_932178445.1 Andricus quercusramuli
ATCAACTCACCTTTTCTGTTTTTGCATCAACTTTAAATTATGTTAATAAAAAAAGTTTTACTATAAAAAACCGATTTTCAAAATATATAAATTACCATAACTTCCCTACTCTTCAATAAAATGTATTAATATTATAGGTCAATCGATTCGTCCCGAACCAAGGAATCTTTTATATCCATGCATCAACTTTGAATTATGCGAATGAAAAAAGTTTTACTATAAAAAACCGATTTTCAAAATATTATTGAGTGCTAGAAAAAAATGCAATAAATATTTTTAGAAATCCTCCGGTCAGTTTCAAGATATTAGTGAGGAAAACAAGCTCTCCAAATTTCATCAATTTATCTGCAACCGTTTTCTAGTTATCGTGTTCACAAAAAAGCGTGACATCCACACATCCACACACACACACATCCGGACAATTGCTTAGAACATTGTATTAGACATTTTTAAATTAAGGAGGGTTTAATTAAATGAATTTAAAAATTTTGAAAAATGTTACCATTACAAAGCTTCCTCTATGAGGAAGCAAAAACAACTACTTCACTTATACCTACAAAAAAACTCGTGATTGAAGCGTATAACAACAGTGAAAAGCTAAATCTTGTACTCTTGAAAACTAACAGTGTCACTAACTGGCGCCTTTACCGTATGTAATTTTTAAAGTTTTGAATACTATATTTGGCGATGCCTATTGATTTCAAAACATTCGCATGTGAAACTTCTTACTATCCATAATTGATATATATTTTTGTCTTGTTTATAATGGTGTTGTGGAGGGTCGTATTTCAGATAGTTGTCACATGTTTCTTTTTATTATTTATTATACCTTATTTAATTTGTTAATGAAATAAATTATGTTCATTTTATAAGTTATTCTCATACAAATTTGATTATTCTACTTTTCGATGCAAGGTAAAATAATGTGAAAATATTTTTTCAACGATTTTAAAGATGTATTTTAAAATATTTAATAATTGACATTGTACAGTCTTTTAGAATGAAACTTGAAATTGCATATTTTAATTATAACATTCATTAAAATTAATTATTATCCAAAATAGGTTATATTTAAATTAAAATACGTTTAATTTTTCTGTCAGTTAAAAATTACACTTTCAACTGTAATTCAAAAAGATTGTTTTCAATTATCTATTATTTTTGTGTAACATTTAGAATAAAAATAACATAATAGATTATATTCGGAGTAGGTAATACCTACAAAGTGACAATATAAAGTGAATAATCGCAATACTTAAAAATAGAAACGCATTTAAAAAATTAGTTTGAATTACTTATAGTTAAAATATTTAGCAGTCTTACTGAATTGAACTTTACGTTGATATTATTTTGATTGTATTGTTCATTAAAATAATTACGAATAATTAAAATATTGTAACCTGTTAATGACAAAAATGTTTTTTCATTAATAGTATTAGGTGAATTTTAGTGACCTCACAACATTGTATTGTGAAAGTATGACTCCTTACATATGCATATATTTCTACTATCATTTTTTATTTAATGCTAGTAAGAATCTATTATTCGGCGAAGTATTTTAACCCTCCTTTTATTTCGAGTTTTTTTTTAGGTAAAAGTTAAGCTACTATTTCTTCGATTCTATTAATCATTAAAATTATTATCCTACATAAGATGCATTTGAACTATTATTAAAATGTATACCAAAAAATTATTTTAATCAAGTTTCACATTACTTATAGTTTTCAGTGAAATAAAATGTGATGTCATATACGTGGCATTTTGATCAATAATTAAAAAATAATTTGAAAATACAATTTTTCTATGAATGCGGTGACTACATCTAAAAGTAAACGATTAGAAGAGAGAGAAAACATTACAGTGACTATATTGAAGGCTTCGCGTAAAGCGTAACCAATAACGCAAGATAGAAGCATTCATATGCGAAAAAAACTAACACAATAAACGTGATCAAAGGTATGAAGAACATTGGTTGCTCGTAACATACCGTATCCCCGCTCCCTCTCGAAAATGTTCTAGGAGGAAGGCAGAGAAGTCACCACAGAACTTCCTAAACCTTGGGGTGAAAAAAACGTGAATCTTGAACTGGTGAAGTTTTTTCGGCAACTCGCACGAAGCAGGAACATTTGTAACAACAATAGAACCATATAAGCTACATAAGTCATTATTATATTTATATCAACGGAAACTTTAATTATGTATCTTTCATTACCCGTTTGCAAAACATTATTATGTTTAGTACACTATTAGAAATTATGGTGTCAAGATCAAGAGTCATAATTCGTAAAAGTTTCTTCTGTGTATAAGCAATAAGAAACGCGATATTTTCAGTAGGTAAACTCCCGGCCAGTTCGCCTTCTTATTTGGCGGCGAGGCCCGACCGGACTTACTGATTTGAGGAAGTAACACCACGTGGAGGTGGCTGCACATCGAATACCATCCCTACCCTCCCACCCGCTCAAGAGGAACACACAACTAAAGTGGTTTAAAATCTTATTTGGTTTTCAAACTTGTAGCATTGCTACAACAACTGTGTGTGATCCCACCTTAAGCTGTAGGTTCCCCCGTAATGCACTTGGCTGCAACCCAGTCCGTGAATGATGGGGTATAAACCAGGCTTTGCCCAATATGTCAAATTAGGGACACTGCTCTTATCAGATCACTTAATTGAATTACAAAAATGCATCCGTGACTGACAATATATACCAGGACAGCCCCGTGCAGACTATTAAAAAAAATCCAACTTCAACAAAAATGCTTTTGAGTCGGCCAACACAAAGGTTTATGCAAACTCAGAATCGAAACTAAATAGCTGACTTAACTTCTTGCTGCAGTTTTCCAATAACATCAGGATGTCTCTGAGCTCGGAAAAATGCTAAAGGCTGCATTTGTCCCGTGGAGAGGTAAATACTCCACAGATGCTGGACGATCGTGATCTCATTGGGGCGATGGCGGATGAAGAATCGTACAGGTGCCTTGGTATATTCCAGGCAAGGTTTCCGTTCCACTCGGCGATTAAAAAAGTGCTTGAGATTGCTTTTTCATCTTCTTTACTGGGACATGACTATTCTGACTGACCATCTAGTCAGACAGAATCGTCCCGATGTCCTCTGGTTAGATAAATGTGCTCAACATGTGAGAATAATGGACATAAGCGTTCCCCTAAACAATAACGTTAGGCTCCGTTACACTGAAAATATCCAGAAATATTCGGAGCTGAAGCAGGAGATCCTGAACCAGTCGTGATCTTTTCTACTGGGAATGTTCATGCGAGGTGCGTACAAATCTTCGAAGCATTGGGAGCTCAAAATTCGCTACATATAATTCAGAAGGCAATATTGCTGAACGCATGCCGCATCGTCTGGAGTTTTCTGGGAGTGAACAATGATAGCGGCTAGAATCGCCTTTTATGGCCGTCCCCGTTCATGCTAGGTGACCATGATAATCACATTTTTAATTTTTCAAGTTTCAATTTTTGACCTTTCTTTTTTGTACATGTGTGTGTCCTTGTGCATTTGTGAAGTTGTGTATGTCTTTCGCCATCCGTTAAATTAAATAATATTTTGAATCACTTGCCTCAGTCGTTGGCATTGGAACTAACGTTTGTAAGAGAGATGGTTCCCGTATAAGTGCTCTTCAGTATGAATCTTGGATCCCTATAAACGTGCTCTCCCGGATGAATGTTGGATCCCTGTAGACGAGCTCTCCAGTGTGATTATTGGATCTCTGTAAACGAGCTCTCCATTATGTACATTCGCGAATTATGACGAATGCACAAGCATAGTATAGAGTTTCGAAACAACGACTGACACCTGCGAATCTACGAAGCACTTGCCGCGTTTCGCGACCGTGTATGTGGGCCAATATAATAATAATAATAATAACAATAATACCCTACCGCCTACCGAAGGTGTTCTCGCGTTGTCGTCGCGGTAGGGCTTGATCTTTCCTCTCATGAATTTGACGGCTATGTTGGCCGTAGAACTGCTACTAACAGGGTTTCCCATACCAGACAGGCAGAAAACGAAGAGGAAAGTGACTAAGAGGAACACCAAAACCCATAAATAATAATGGAGAGTTTTTTTTTAAATTTTGAAACGCTTGTCGCTACCCGAGGATCGTCGGGGCGCCCCTGGAGCCACCGCTGGGGGCCACAACATGCGGGACGGTGGTGATGGTGAGCTGCGAGATGGTCAGGCAGATCTCACTAATCGAACAGCTGGCCAGCAAGAACAGCTGCGACATACGGTAAGCAGTGAAATATCAACTGTGTCTGCTGAGGATGCTTTGGCTAGCGTTAGCTACTTGCAGCCAACCACTTCAACAGAAATACCGTGAGAGAGCATCAAGTGGGATACCACAATGAATGAGGAATTGATGCGTCTCTACTATGAAAGTGCGAAGTTTGAAACATCACGCAAAAAAGGACAAAATTTTAGAACGAAATTTGCCGCGAAGTATCCTCAAATAGAGAAAGTCGCATTAAGAGATCTTATCGTTAAGGTGAAGCACATCAGGACTAATCTACTTATCTCAGAAGATCGAGCAATGGAGATTAAACAGCAGGTTGATTTGGAGTGGAAAAACAATGGCAATGAACAGCTGTTAAAGAAAGCCGCGTCACACGAACAAGCAGTGGCAGTTGATGTTCTTCCTCAACCTGGTGATGATCCAGCACCACCACATCCTCCGGAGGTAGATGGCCCAATACAACCAGTGCCAGAAGCAGAGGTTCAACAACCAAGGAAGCGATTAAAATGGACATACCATATCAACAGAGATGTGATGCGCTTTTATTTTTTGGCAAAAAAAAGTGGGCAAAGTGTAAGGAGAGAACATCATCGTCTCTTCTTACTTAAGTACTCAGAACTAGCCACAAGAATAAATGAGCAGAATCTAGCAGATCAAAAACGCTCAATATCTGTAAACAAATTGCTTTCGGCTGCTGAAATAGCTGCCATCGAAATGGAAGTGGAACAGCAGCTTCCTATTGATGAACTTCCATTGGAAGATGTGGAAAACGAAAACTTGATTGCAGCTGAAGGCATAGGTGCTAGGGATAATGAGCATCAAGTACCGAATGGACTAGAACCACATCCGGACATGATAAACGATGATATAAACAGCGAAGTCCCAGAAAAACTACAGCACCTTGAAAGGAATTTTGGCCCCAAGACAGGAGAGAGATCCACCATGGAAGATCAGGTGGGATATGAATGTCAGCAAAGTAAGGTGCAAATTGGGTCGACTGACTCAATATAAGAAAGGAAATCGAACCAGAAAGCTGATATACCATGTTATTAAAATCATCCACCCTCGGTACATCGAGACATTGACACCGGCAATATTGGATGAGATTATAGACTCCCAGCGGCAGAGACTTGATGTTCTTACTGCTAGACTGCGTTGGTATAAGAAAAGTAGTGCAAGAAGGCAACAAAATCGAACCTTTCAGGCAGATGAAAGAAGGTTCTATCGTGAACTGAGTGTAAAGCAAAATAACCAATAAGACACCAACTAGAGTTCCAACTAGAGAAAGCAAGAGCAAGTAATAACCCTGAATTGGAGCTGACGAACATCACAGCTTTAGATATTTCAGCGGTTTTGAAAAAAGCATGTAACTGCAAAGCTCCAGGTCCGGACATGGTGCACAATTTCTGGTACAAGTACCTGACTAGTGTGCATCCTGCGTTGGCACGGTGTTTTCAGAAGATCATCGAACATCCAGATCTGATACCAGGCTTTATGCTGCAGGGTACTACGTATATGTTGCCTAAAAAACCAGACGCTCAAAATCCATCTGAATTTCGACAGATAGCCTATCTTCCAACAATATATAAATGTCTTACAGCTATCATAGCAGATAAGGTTTATTCTCACTGCGACGAGAATGACATCCTTACAGAAGAACAAAAAGGATGTTGTAAAAACTCCCGAGGCAGGATCTAGTCACCATAGACGCTGTTGCCATGACGCAAGCTTGTAAACACCAAAGGAACTTGCACATGGCATACATTGACTACAAGGAAGCATTTCCTTCCGTACCACATGACTATTTGCTTGAAGTCTTAAAAGTATACAAAATTTGTCCACGCATCATTGATTTCCTAAGTCGTGCGCTGATGCTTTGGGGTACAAGAATCAAGTATTTTGATCATGGACAACCAAGGATAACTAGATCAATACGCATTACGACGGGTATATTCCAAGGAGACTCCTTCAGTGCATTATGGTTCTGTTTAGCGTTGAACCCACTGAGCAAAACTTTAAATAGCATGTCTCATGGGTTTCGAGTAAATGATAATGAGGATTGTCATCAAGTGACCCATCTTCTATACATGGATAACCTGAAGCTATACGCTAGTTCGGACGAGAAACTGCAGCAAGTGATTGATGTTACAAAGCAGTTTTCCAATGATATCAACATGGAGTTTGGACTAGATAAATGCCGAACAGTGCATTTAACCAGAGGAGAAATAGGGACCGCAGAGATAGAGAACGATTTCGGGAATGACATCGAGGCAATGGCTGAGGGCGAGTCATATAAATACCTGGGTATTCTCGAATCTAAGGGTATTCAGCATACGATAGTTAAGAAAAACCTAACGACTGCCTTCACTACAAGACTCAGATTGGTTCTGAAGAGTTCTCTTAACTCGGCAAACAAGATCAGGGAAATCAATACCTATGCCATCCCTGTTCTTACTTACTCTTTTGGGCTCATCAAATAGTCGAACACTGACATCGAACGATTAAACAGAATCATCCGCGTAGAAATGACGAAACATCGAATGCACCACAGTAATTCGGCGATTGAAAGGGTAGTTCTACCACGACGTAGAGGGGGCAGGGGCATTGTGGATGTCAGAAAACTGTGTGAGTCACAAGTTATACAGTTGCGAGACTATTTTAACAGCAAGCGAGATGTTACGCTTCACAACACCATCTGTAAAGCGGTTCTTGACTACACGCCCTTGAATTTGTCCTCAGAGGAGGCCTTGAGTATCAGGGCAGAAACCATAGAGGAATTAGAAACGCAATGGAGACAGAGAGCCATCCACAGCGAACACCCCAAAACGCTAGATCAATATGAAGTGGATAGTGAGGCATCCAATATTTGGCTGAGAAAGGGACTCCTGTATCCAGAAACGGAAGGATTCGTCATTGCGATTCAGGATAGAGTTGTCAGAACCTGGAATTATCGCAAACACGTGTTACATCAAGACGTGGTTGACCGGTGCCGATTATGTGGAAATACCAACGAATCCATGGAGCACATTATTGATGGTTGCCGCGTAATGGCTCAAAGAGAATATACGCACAGACATAATGATGTGGCGGGCATTATACATCAACAACTTGCCCTAAAACTAGGACTCTTAACAGAATGGATGCCTTTCTGTAGATACATCCCAATGTCCGTTTTAGAAAATGAAGATTACATCTTATATTGGGATGTGACTATCCAGAAGGATCATTACATCCGAGCCAATCGACCTGACATCGTGATGCGAGAAAAAAAAGGTGGAAGAGTCTACATCATCGACATTGCTTGTCCGTTTAACCGAAATTTGCAGGCAACCTATACAACCAAGATTCATAAGTATAGCGAGCTAAGGCATGAAGTTAAGGCAATATGGAGGAATGTGAAACATGCATCTATTCATCCTATTGTGATTTCGGCTACAGGCAATGTGCACGCAAGATGCACTGAACATCTTGAACTTTTAGGAGTCAGGAGGGTACTGGCGGCAGTTCAGAAGGCGGTTTTATCAAACGCCTGTCGCATTGTAAGAAACTTCCTAGACCATCAGGAAGCAAGTGACTAATGTAAGAACCCATGGCGTGATACATGGTAGCTCTAAGAAAGCATCCAGAGGCGACTGTTGTCACTTTCAACACTCACGGCTGCTGTGTAAGGATAACAACGGCAAAGATAAATTGCAAACTACACCATGCTTCTAATTTTTTCATTGTAAATGATTTCAAACATCGTATTAAAGTAACTTATAACGTCCTCATCTCATCAGTCACTTGACTTAGTCCGTGGCTATGACGAAAAACCGGGTTTACCCGAGAGAAAGTTTGAAAAAAATAAATACCCTACCGAAGGCATTTGGAGATGAAGGTTTCACCTCTGGATACTTTTTTAGAGCTACCAATCTTTGTAGATTTTAAGAGGAACAGTGTTGACGGACCAGATGGAGTGATCCCGATGTCCAAATGTCTTGTCTGCCGCGTAAGGTCATCCGCGGCTAGAGACCTGACTCCAAGGAACAGTGTTGCCCGATGTTATCATGCGTAAATTTCCCGCTCTTGCTTACCTTCTAGGACAGAAGGAGCAGAAGCGGATGACGTACACGTTCCAGTAACTTTGGGATTGGTTTCTTCAAGGATCCATGATCGAAGCTTCCGGAGCCTACAACTTCTCTAAAATACCCTACCGAAGGTGTTCTCGCGTTGGCGTCGCGGTACGGCTTGAGCTTTCCTCTCAAGACTTTTGACGGCTATATTGACTGTAGCATTGCTATTGATAGGGTTCCCATGCAAGACAGACAGAGAACTAAGAGGAACACCGAAACCCATAGAATACATGGGAGTCTATTAAACATTTTAAGGGGTAACACCACTGTAGAAACTTCAAAAAATCGATTTTTTTTTATTATCTTAAAAAATTATTTGAACCTTGTAGAATAAAGGACAAAAGGTTTTATACGTGTTCGAAATCGATTTCATTGAAATTTCGAGCCCTTTTACCGAGCTTGCCGGGCCGCTCTGCAACGACTACCTGCGTCTGTTTCTACTATTATTACTACTATTACTACTATCACTACTGCCTATTTTCGTACCCATCAATTTTTAAGAGTTCTATGGCACTAATAGAGATATCGCCACGCTTTCGTTACAAGTATTTTCAGTTAAAAATGCTTTAGTACACGTCAGCAACTCACGTTAGTACGGCTTAGGTGCACGTGTAATATGGACTTTAAACGCGTTTTTCTCGAAACACGTTCTTTGAAATCGGCACGCAGCATAACTCGAACAATTTTCAATATTTTCAATCGGGCCTTTTCCTACATCTTTGTGATAGTATTCCAAAGAGAAGCACGTTACCGATTTTTGATAAATTAATTTAAACAATTTTTATAAACAATTAAGTGCCGTTTTTTTGGGTCAAAAAATGAGTTTTTTTCAAATGCTTGCCAATTACACAAAAATCAATATTTTTCAAATCGGCCACGTGTTTCACCAGCTATTCTTATGTAGATTAAGACAAAAAAATTGATTTTGTTCTAGATTAAATTTTGCACCCTGTGTGCTGCGTGCCGCGGAGTTCCTTCAAAAAAACACGCATTACAAAAATGTCACCAGTGCCGCCATTTTGAAAAATTTTTCATTCAAAATTTGTAATTTTCTACTCCAATATATGAACAATAACTTTCCAAAACATTATAATTGAATTCCCCTTCCTTCCATCAAAAAAAAATTCTTGAAAAAACGTGTTTTTTTTTGCCGTCTACAGTGATGTTACCCCTTAAAACGCTTGTCGCGTCCCGAAGATCGTCGGGCGCCCTTGAGCCACCACGAATGAAATCTTATTGGTTTTTCGATTTGAGATCATCCATTTCGGAGTTATCATGTTCACCAAAAATAGAAATAAAAAACGTTTTTTGCGGCAGCCAGCCATGTTTCCCCCACTTTTCAAAATTTTTAAATAAAAAGTGCCCACAAATATATCGTAGTAGATCCTATGTAGTCCATTTTAGTAAAATGTTATTGAAATTGCAAAAAAAAATCTTCAAAATCCCTTAAAGTAACTAGATATAACTCCTTAATAACAATTATGTAATCAGTGAAATCCCAGAAAATCTGCAACATCTTTAAAGGAATTTTAGTCGTATTTTACTAGAGTTCAGAGATGTAGAACCAACACAAAGGCATTATTTGCCCAAGATGGACATCACAGAGGATCTGCGTGCACTAATAGAACACCTGAAAAGCAAGGTTTTACTTATGCATTTGAACGCAACCCTAACTGCGTTAGAGTTGCAAACTCTTGTGTACTTTGCAGCTGTAGCAGCCGTCAGAACGTTGGGCTGCAGAACTAGGCCTACAAATGCAGAATTTGTGCCAGGACGGGTTCGAGATAAACCATAGAAGATTAGGTTGGATATGGATGTCAGCAAAGTAAGGTGCAAAATGGGTCGATTGACACAGTATAAGAAAGGAAATAGCACCAGAAACCTGATACCCCATGTTACTAAAATCATTCATCCTCGGTACATCAAGACATTGACACTAGCAATATTGGTTGAGATTATAGACTCCCAACGGCAGAGACTTGATGTTCTTACTGCTAGACTGCGTCGGTACAAGAAAAGTAGTGCAAGGAGGAAAAAAATCGAACCTTTCAGGCAAGTGAAAGAAGGTTCTACCGTGAACTGTGTGTAAAGCAAAATAACAAGCAAGACACCGAAGGCCCTCAATTGGAAGATATGACTAACTACTGGTCGGGTGTTTTAGGAAAACCTAACAGAAGCAATTTCGACGCTGCGTGGTTCCAACAAGAGAAAGCAAGAGCATGTCATAACCCTGAACTGAAAGTAACTAACACTAACTGTCAAGTAACTGGAAAGCTCCAGGTCAGGTCGTGGTGCATAATTTCTGTTACAAGTACCTGATGAGTTTGAACCCTGCGTTGGCAAGGTGTTCTTAGAAGATCATCGAACACCCAGATCTGATGCCAGGGTTTATGCTCAAAGGTACTAGCTCTATGTTGCCTAAAAAACCTGACGCTAAAAATCCATCTGAATTTTCACTGGTAGCCTTTCTTCCAATAATTTATAAATGTCTTACAATTATTATTGCAGATAAGGTATATTCTCACTGCAACGAGAATGACATCCTTACAGAATAACAAAAAGGATGTTTTAAAAGCTCGCGGGTTAGTAAAGATCAAGTCACCGTAGACGCTGTTGCCATGACGCAAGCTCGTAAACATAAAGGAAACTTGCACCTAGCATACGTTGCCAGCAGGCAAGCGTTTTCTTCCCTGCCACATGACTATTTGCTTGAAGTCTTCAAAACTAACGAAATCAGCCCACGCATCATCGAATTTCTAAGTCGTGCGATGATTTTTTGGTGTATAATAATCAAGTATTTTGATCATGGACTACCAAGGATAACTAGATCAATACGAATTACGACGGTTATCTTTCAAGGAGACTTCTTCAGTGCATTATGGTTCTGTTTAGCGTTCAACCCATGGAACAAAATACTATATAGCATGTATCAATAGTTCAAAATACATGATATTTAGGATGGTCATCAACGGACTCATCTTCTATACATGGATGACTTGAAACTATACGCTAGTTCAGACCACATGATGCTTTGCGAAGCTCTTTGCCTGGGGTCAATATGCACTCAGAATATGCTCTTCAAACGCATCAGAATTTAAGAGATCAGATATCCTTTTTGCGAGAAAAAAAAACGGATTCAAAGCTCTTTATCAACAAGAAAAAGAGCAACATCCTCCAGCGAACATTCCACTCGTTCCAGCAAGACCACCTTTCAGATAGCCGATAATGCCAACATGAGAAGCAGGAGATCTATCCACCAAAAAGTGTTTTTCAGGATGGACAAATTAGCTGAAGCTAATACTGCTCTCCCCGATGTGCTCTCCCAAGATGTTAATCTCTGGAATCTGAACTGTGTAGTTTACGAGAAGGCGGTCTCCCTCCTTAGCGACAATAGAAGTAACGATACTTCAGTACGTCTTAGTACGACTCGCGAGCGTATTGCACAGTTTCAGTTCAAAATTGAAACGGCGAGACGGCATGCATCAAATATTCAATGCGTGATTAGCTACATAACATCAAATAAAAAATGCACTCCAAAAGTTAGGGCACTTGCTCAAAACTTAAGGGAAGCAAATCACATGCTGAACGAGTGTAAACTGTTGTCCATCAAGCAGCACTGGACGCAAAAAATAAGATCTCTTTCAACAGCGAAACAGCGCTTTGAACGGCGAGTAGAGTGGATTCAGGAAAATTCCACCTTTCTACTCATCCTTCCCGTCTGTTCAATAAAACGTAACGTGCTGTTAAAAATTCGCCTAGTCGAGAAGAGATTCCAGTTTTCTGGGAGCAAGTATATAGAGATACCTATCAGCTAAATGAAGACGCTTCAGATATATCACTCTTTCGTAACTTTTGCAAAAGGCAAAGGTTAAAAGGTTCACAGGAAGAGTGTCCACTAATTACTGCTGAAGAAGTGAGGAAAGTTATCGCTAGAAATAAGAATTTTTCAGCGCCACGACCAGATAAAAGATAAACTCCAAAGAACAGTGTTGAACGGTGTTATGTCGCGAGAATTCCCTATTCTTGCTTACCATCTAGGACAGGAGGAGCAGAAGTGGATGACGTACACATTCCGGCTGTATCAGGATTGGTTTGTATAAAAGCATCCAGAGGTGCGAGTTGTCACCTGCACCACTCCCACACACTGTGTAAGCATAATCGCGGTAAAAGCCGAACTGCAAATTACACCATGCTTCTAATTTTGTACCTACATCATCGCAAATGATTTCAAACATTGTATTAAATTAACTAATAGCATCCTCATCTCATCAGTTACTTGACTTAGTCCTTAGCTATGATGGAAAACCGGGTTCACCCGAGAACAAGTTTGAAAAAAAAAAAATAAAATAAAAACATGGTAGCTCTAAGGAAGCAACCAGAGGCGACTATTGTCACCTCCAACTCTCGCGGCCGCCGTGTAAGCATAACAGCGGTAAAAGACGAGCTGCAAACTCCACCATGTTCCTAATTTTTTACCTATAACATCATCGCAAATGACCTCAAATATGGTATTAAATTAACTAATAACTTCCTCATCTCAACAATCACTTGACTTACAAGGGGACCTTTAGGTCTGCTTTTTTTTGTTTGAATTGATACTCTCTTCAATGAAAGGTACGTACCAGAGGTTTTCTGAGAAAAATCAAGAAGACGCAATTTTGACCCATTTTAGAGAAAAATGCATTCCGAAAATTGCGAGCGGATGTTCATCGAGCCGGTGTAAAAGTATTTCGAATCGTCGGTATCTCCCTGGTAGGCGCTTGGCTGATAGCCGGAAGGTTGCGCGTTCGATTCTCGCTATCCATACTTTTTTTTATATTCATTGAAATGCTTCTCAATTCTATTTTTGAATAACATTCGATAAAATTATACCATTTATTGATTATTTATTCCTTACTTTCAATGAAAAACTCTATTAATAGTATTTTTATTACCACTCGTTTGGACAATTGTGCATTTTATTTAAATTCTTTATTCTTCAGCAGTTTCCAGTATCTATATTATTAAATTAAAGTAGGAACAAAGTAGGCAAAAAGTGAAAAAATACACTTTCAAGACAATTCTGATTCTTGATAGTAAATACCTATGAAATGAGTCACTACATCCACTGGCATTTCGTGGTAATAAAAATACGAATAATAGAGTTTTCATTGAAAATAAGGAATACATAATCATTAAACAGTACATTTTTAGCAAACGTTATTCAAAAATGGAATGAACAAGCATTTTGATGACTAAAAAAAAGTATTGATAGCCAGAATCGAACGCGCAATCTTGCGGCTATTAGCCGAGCGATCTACCAGAGAGCTACCGACTCTGCGATATACTTTTACACGGGCTCAATTACCATCCGTTTTGCAATTTTTGAAATGCATTTTTCTCGAAAATGGGTCAAAATTGCGTCTTCTTGATTTTTCTCAGAAAATCTCTGGTACGTACCTTTCATTGAGGAAAGTATCAACTCAAACAAAAAAAAGCAGACCTAAAGGTCCCCTTGTTAGTCCGTGGCTATGATGGAAAACCGGGTTTACCCGAGAACAAGTTTGAAAAAAAATAAGAAGGATATTATGGCAATAGGTATGATAATAAGTTATGAAAAGACCTTTATAAAAATTAATAAATAATAAAAATGGTAGCTCTAAGAAAGCATCCAGAGGCGACTAATAGTGGGCTATTTTGCAAAATTTACATTTAAAGCCTAATATCTCTCGAACGAATTGGCTAAAATGGATGTTCTTCGAACGAGATTGAAGCTTATTAAATGAAGGGTAGAAATGCAAAAGGAGTCAAGCGCCATTTTTCACTTTTTTCAGGAGAGACTAAAAACATGTTGTAAATTCAGCGGGACCATTTAAGAAAAAAATAAGAAAGTACTTTTGAGATACTTTCATGCTCTATCGAACTAAAAAAAGTTTGCTCTCAAACAGCTATCCGGTTTCGAGAAATTGAATGAAACAGGTCACGTTTCGAGGTTAGATTTTGGGTCCGTATCGACTTTTAACATCTTTCAACATTTTAACTTCAAAATAATGACGATAGCAGTAATAATTTTGCATATTTCAAAAAAATGAGGAATTGGGTTTTAGTTTATTCAGTGCTGAACGGAAGGGACCCAATAGTAATTAAAAATAATTAGCCAGTGTCGAGAAAAATGAAATTGGATTTTTTACTTTGTGGTTAGAAAAGCTTCTCGGACTGTGAACACAAGAACACAAATTTTGAAAAATGATGCCCCAAAAAAATCCTTTGGCAGGCATGTGTAATAGAATTTATCTGATTTTTTGAGCTGATAAACCCGATTTCGAAAATATGGCGCTTGCCTCCTTTTGCGTTTCTACCCTTCAAATGCACAATAAGGTAACATTTTAGAGAAAAGTTTTCCCGAATTTCTCAATCTGGAAAATGCGGGAAAAGACTGTCATTTTTTGACAAAAATTACAAAATTGTACTAGAACTACAAAGAAAAAAGTTCTGTTTAGTGCAAGCTATATTTTATAGATTTTTGAATGCTGAATTCAAATCTGCCAGGAAAAATATCGTAGCGTATTTTTGTTCCGAAAAAAACGCGGTTCAATATGAAAAATCCAATATGGAGAGACACAAGTCAGAAACATGATGGTAACTTAACGAAGTTTATTATCTTTAGGTTTTTAGGGTCGCTGAATCCAAATCTGACGTCAGAATTACAAAATAAAGATTGGCGGAACAAAAGTTTGGTAAAATTTAGGAAAATTGTCAAATTTGTCCATATGTACCTTCTCGCGGGCTCTGAATCCAAATCTGACGTCAGAATTTCGAAATAAAACATGGCTGCTCCAATATGGAGGAACAAAGATTGGAAAAATTTAGGCAATTTTATAAAACTGGCCATATTTATGTTTTAGAGGTCGCTGAATCCAAATCGGGCATCAGAATTCTAAAACTAAAAATGACTTATCCAATATGGCGGAAGAAATATTCAGAAAATTCTATTTTAACAATTATTGCATAAATAAAATTGTAGGTTCAGTCACGTTACATTAAATCGACATATGTTCTAATCTCAATTTCCTATTTTCTCCAATAATCAATCTCCATCGCTTGAATTTATATCATCGCTTAAATTATTTTACTCTCCATTACGCTCCATGACTCAGGGAACTCGCATCACTTTCGGCATTCTCATATTCTGTATTTACACTGAAAACATATTTTTCAGGAATTATCACAAAATGAATGCATGAAATGTCTATATAGTTTATTTCTTTCTTTTAAATGATCGGATTTGGATTCAGCGACCCTAAAAACCTAAAGACAATAATCTTCGTTAAAATACCATCATGTTTCCGACTTGTATCTCTCCATATTGGATTTTTCATATTTAACCGCATTTTTCTCGGAAAGGAAATACGCTACACTATTTTTCTTGGCAGATTTAAATTCAGCATTCATAAATCTATAAAATATGTCTTGCACTGAGCAAAACTTTTTTCTTTGTAGTTCTGGTACAATTTTGTCATTAAAAAAAAAAAATGACGGTCTTTTCCCTTATTTCCCACGTTGGGAAGTTCGGGAAAACTTTTCTTAATAATTTTCCCTTATTGTACAATAGGGTGGGTCGAAAAAACAAAAAATTGGAATTTCAATTTGGGACCAACGGGAAAAAGTGTATTTTCATATCACAATTTCCTGAAAAAAAACCTTTTTGAAATTGAATAATGTTAAGGCCTGCCGCACTTGAAAAATGTACAAAAAAAAGGTTTTTCTGATTTTTCTCTGAAAGTATTGATTTTATTAAAAAATGTTATTTGAAAAGTTTCTAGATCTTGGTGAAATACATCTTTTTTACTTTACCTATTTTTGCGTAAGAACAATTGTTTCCAAGAAAAATCGAAATAACGATGGGAAAAAGTGAAAAATACAATATTTTACTAATTTCTGTTATCCCAAACAGGTAAATTCTTATATACGGTCAGTTTATATGCTGAGATGCAACTCTCTGCTTGTTCCAATGATATAGAGAACAACCCAGGACTCACGAAGAGGACGTGGTTGCATATTGAGTCCCACCGCAGCCCGTCCCAACCACCCACCTTTCAGGGCTTAATGCTATATGCTACTCCCTTACCTCAGTTTCTTTTTGGAAAATGTGTGATCTGCTTTCGTTTTTATCTTCGGCATTCCCTGTCTTGATCGCAACCGTGTCCTTGTGAACCCATCTCGATTTTTTTTCTCCACAAACAGAAGCAGCAGCTTCTGTTACTGCTTTGACGCACCGTTCTACACTTTGAGTGCGGCATGGGAAGCGGAGAGCTTCATCGACAAGGGGATCCCTTCGATCATTAACGAAAGATCTAAGGTCATCATCAGAAATATGAGCAAGAACTGGTGGAGCTGTGAATGTGTTGAAGTTTTGTTTCTTCCAATATACCATGTTGTAATATTCTGTTGCGTTAAAGTTTAATTTTGGTGTTCTAAAAGTTCTAAAGGGAAGTTGACTAATCTTTTCTTTTTGGGGTCTACCTCTTTTTCTACACACTTTTTCCTTATTCTGCTGTAGGTTTGGTTCTTGGATCACGAGTTGTAATCGTGATCTACGACTATACGTTTCCACAGAAAATCTATCAGAAAAGCTGGTATTATTGGTGACGTTCATTCTTAGAGTTTACGCACCGTGCTGGTTTCTAATGAAAAGTAAACCGACAATACAGTTTGCTGCAAAACACGTTTGGGAAATGATCGTCCGTTCAAAATACCTCCCGGATCACTCAAGGATGCTGGTACACGAAGTCGTTGAAAGGAATAGTTTCTGCGCACACCCTGAAACAATTTTACTTGCTATGATTTGTGGTGATACGATATCCGTGAGAGAAAAGGGATTGCAAATTATACTGAAAGCAAGAGACGATGAGAAAAAGAAACAACTCGTGATCCAAGAACCAAACCAACAGCAGAATAAGGAAAAAGAGCCTAAAAAAAGAGGTAGACCCCGAAAAGAAAAGATTAGTCAACTTCCCTTTAGAACTTTTCAAACACCGAAATTAAACTTTAACGCGACAGAATATTACGACATGGTAGATTGGAAGAAACAAAACTTCAACACATTCAGAGCTCCATCAGTTCTTGCTCATATTTCTGATGATGATCTTAGATCTTTCTTTAATGATCAAAGGCTTCCCCTTGTCGATGAAGCTCTCCGCTTCCCATGCCACACTCAAAGCGTAGAACGGTGCGTCAAAGCAGTAACAGAAGCTGCTGCTTCTGTTTGTGGAGAAAAAAATCGAGATGGGTTCATAAGGACGCGGTTGCGATCAAGACAGGAAATGCCGAAGATAGAAACGAAAGCAGATCGCATATTTTCCAAAAAGAAACTGAGGTAAGGGAGTGGCATATAGCATTAAGCCCTGAAAGGTGGGTGGTTGGGACGGGCTGCGGTGGGACTCAATATGCAACCACGTCCTCGTCGTGAGTCCTGGGTTGTTCTCGGTATCATTGGAACAAGCAGAGAGTTGCATCTCAGCATATAAACTGACCCCATATAAGAATTTACCTGTTTGGGATAACAGAAATTAGTAAAATATTGCATTTTTCACTTTTTCAAATCGTTATTTCGATTTTTCTGGGAAACGATTGGTCGTACGCAAAAAATAAGTCAAATAAAAAAGATGTATTTCACCAAGATCTAGAAACTTTTCAAATAATATTTTTTAATAAAATCAATACTTTCAGAGAAAAATCAGAAAAACCTTTTTTGTATACATTTTTCAAGTGCGGCAGGCCTTAACATTATTCAATTTCAAAAAGGTTTTTTTCGGGAAATTGTGATATGAGAATACACTTTTTCCCGTTGGTCCCAAATTGAAATTCCAATTTTTTTTTCGACCCACCCTATTGTGCATATAATAAGCTTAAATCTCGTTCAACGAACATCCATTTTTGTCAATTCGTTCGAGAGATATGAGGTTTTGAAAGTAAATTTGGCAAAATAGCCCACTGTGCGGCAGTTCTAACCTACGCAAAAGATTTCAAACATCGTATTAAATTAATTTATAACATCCTCATCTCATCAGGAACTTGACTTAGTCCGTGGCTGATAATGAAAAACCAGATTCACCCGAGAACAAGTTTAAACAAAAAATAATACGAATTTTATGGTAATAGGTATGATAATCAGGTATGGAATAGTATGTTGCATTAAAAGTGGTAGGCGATGGCCTTTTCGTGACAAGTGCAGTGTTTTTAGGACGAGTCGTAGGTAAGGGCACCGAAGGTGCCCGAACCGAAGACGAGTCTAAAAACCCTGCACGAGTCAAGAAAAGGGCCTACCACGAGACATGCACGAAACTTTTTACAACAAGATCATGAAAAGCGTGAAAAAAATGCTACCTGATCGAAGGCGGGGGGCGGTCCAGGGCGCAGCCCTTATGATAACATTACGATAAGATCAAATTAAATAAGTTTAACTAACAAATTTTTTCATGTAAAAAGAAGGAATTTAGAATCAAGATAAATGTATACATGTTTAATTTAGCAACTCTATTTTAAAGAGAACACTTTGAAGAGTATAACATTTTGAACTATAGAAAATTTAAAAACAATAGAACACTTTGAACAGAAGAACACTTAGCAAAACTATTTTTACTTGTTATAATTAATGGTGACGTTACAGTTATTTAAAACCATCACTTTTTCAACCGAATCCGTTTCCGAGGTTTCTTGAAGCTTGCAGCGTTTTTTTAGTGGCGAATATGACATTTTTGGTAGCTCGTCGTCTTTTGTGGAGAAATTAATGACGTTGGAAATCATATCTGCAGCCTTTTTTTTGGAGCTCGAAGACTCGTCGACGTAACCTTGTGCAACAGTGCTAGACTGCCAACCACCGTGGCGTTGCAGTTCTAAAATGTTCGCACCTGAATCCGCATAGAGTGTAGCTGATGTTCTACGAAACGAGTGGCCTGTATACGCTTCAGGTTCACTTAATTTTAAAAAAGTAGCGCTTTGCTTGGGCATGCTCCCTATTTTATTGATGCCAATAACTCGAATTGTGCATCTGCCCTTTTGGTAGTTCAACAAAAAATTATTTTTAGGTGAATTTTTCGGACGAAGAGTCTGGTACTTTTCCACGAATGGAACGAATTCGGAATTGATCGTAAAAGACCTTGGTTTTTTATTTTTCGTTTCAGGAACTTTAACCTGCATTAGATATCCCTGTTTTTCGATGTCCTTGGGTTTCACTTTATAGATTTCATCCTTTCTGCAGCAACCACTGATGCCAAAGATTAAAATAACCTAGAATTGGGAAAAATATTCAAATTAGTGCGTATATAGTATATTATGTAAATACAATGAATCTGGTTAGGTCATGTGGTTATGTGCATTTGATTATGTTTTCGATTTTTTTATTTTTAACTTGTACTTACTTTTGTGGCAAGGTGAATTTCATCTGGAGCATTTTTTTTTAAATCGTGTACATTCTCAGATGTAAATACTTTTGCCTTTTTGCATTTATATCCACGAGAAAAAGAAGTTAAAAGTGCGGCCAAAGTTTTGTACGCATTAAACTGGATTTTTTTGTAAATATTAATCGTGCTTCGTAGCATCGAGTACTGAGACCATAAAGTCGAGGGTTTAAAACTTTTCATAAACTCTTTGAAGTAAGCAATCAGACAATTTTCCGACGTAATAGCTTTCTTTTCCGACTTCCACTTCAAGAACTTTTCGTAGGCAAATTCGTACAATTTTTTTGATTTTGCAGGCAGCAAATCTAATGTCGCCAGTTCTGCCGCTTTACGAAGTTCAGGAGGCGTGCACTGAAAGACTTCACTTTCGTCCGAATCTGACATTTTTTCAATTTTCGATTAAATCACATTGATTTAACTACTGAAGAAAACCGAACAAACGCGTGACAGCATTCAGAAATATGGTTATAAAAGCCGGTAGCCTCTCCGCCGCTGGTGCGCTATAGTTGCTCAAGTCAAAGTTGCGGGAAAATTTAAATTGTATAATTGAAAAATTACTTTTTAATACAAATTACTAATAAAAGTTTATAGTTTACTCATAAAAAAATGTTATCAGTTTGAAAAGACAAAATTTAATATTTAAGTACTGATTAGTTTGTATAGCGTATATATTTCTGCACGGTAAGTCGCGAGACGAGCGCGCTACAGTTTTCGCTGAAAACATCGACCAATTTCCGTCTTTATCTAACTATCTTCCTTTCACTTATTGTGAAAATGTGGAATGCTTACGAAAAGAGGCCTTTTCTTAAGCATTCCTAATTTCGTACGTTCTTTATTCGCATCGTTCGAAATGCGCCACATTAGAAACAGATCATAAGTACGAAAACACGCCATTTTCATGATAGTGTTGTAAAAAGACATTTATAAAAATCAATGATAATTATGGTAGCTCTAAGAAAGCATGCAGAGGTAACTATTGTCACCTTCAACGCTCGTGGCTGCTGTGTAAGGAAAACAGCGGTAAAAGACCAACTCCAAACTAGATCACGCTCCTAATTTTGTACCTATAACGTTATCGCAAAAAGTTTCAAGCATCGTATTAATTTAATTTATAACATCCTCATCACATCAGGCACTTAACTTAGTCCGTGGCTGATGATGAAAACTCGGATTTACCCGAGAACAAGTTAAGAAAAGATAATAATAGCATATAATAGAATAATAATATAATATACGCGAAAAAATTCTACTTTTTGCATTTGAAGCTAAATAAATTGAATGATTTGCAAAAATTCGTTTCGATTTTTTTTGCACTTCAAGCAAATATTATATTTGTTAATTTTTTAATACATGTATTCTAATACAAAATAAGTTGAACTTTTTTCACATAAATTATTGTCATTTTCACATTAGTTATCCGTTTCCAGAAAATTTCTTATAATTATTTCAGCAAATGAAGGGTAGAAATGCAAAAGGAGTCAAGCGCCATTTTTCACTTTTTCAGGAGAGACTAAAAACATGTTGTAAATTCAGCGGGACCATTTAAGAAAAAAATAAGAAAGTTCTTTCGACATACTTTCATGCTCTATCGAAATAAAAAAAGTTTGCTCACAAAATTCTATCCGGTTTCGAGAAAATGAATGAAACGGGTCACGTTTCGAGGTTAGATTTTGGGTCCGTATCGACTTTTAACATCTTTCAACATTAATTGTGGAGTCAATTTGCAGTTTAAGAAAAAACTAAGAATTTGAGTTCTAGCTATGAATGGACGAATTGATTTCCAAAAAGTTTGTTTTAAAAAAATCACGCAGTTTCGCGAAATTTGAAAATCCAATTATGACTTCGAAATTGCGTCAAACTGACATTTCAACTTCAAATGACGATAGCAGTAATAATTTTGCATATATCCAAAAAATGAGGAACTGGGTTTTAGGTTATTTAGTGTCGAACGGAAGGGACCCAATAGTAATTAAAAATAATTAGCCAGTGTCGAGAAAAAGTGAGAGAAAAATAAAATTTGATTTTTTACTTTGAGGCTAGAAAAGCTTCTCGCACTGTGAACACAAAAACACAAACCAAACACACGTGTCCGTTCGTCTGCTACGATCGTGATTTCTCGATACTGCGCAGCCGCGACGATCGATCGGGATCAAGTACACATTGGCGCTTGACCCCTCTAGCTGTTCTTTTTTTAGCGGGAATTTGGGAAAATGATGCCCCAAAAAAATCCTTTGGCAGGCATGTGTAATAGAATTTATCTGATTTTTTGAGCTAATAAACCCAATTTCGAAAATTTGGCGCTTGACTCCTTTTGCATTTCTACCCTTAAAATATGGTTTTGTTGATTGTACCCGAGATTATAGCACACGAAGCGTAACCGTAAATTAATACCAAAAATAATAAAAACACGTTTATCATTCCAAAAAATCCGAAAATTTAAATTTTGTCACGTAGAAAGCCACTGCACTGCTTATTTTGCAAAATTAGTAAAAATATGTGTGTGGAACGTTAAAAGGAATTTCTGACGCCAGCATGTTGTTGTCTATCCTGCAAAAATGGTCTTGTTTTTTTTTAATCAACTGAAAATTTGCTGCATTTTATGCGCCTGGGAACGAGTAACCCGCCACCGGGTGTGTACCCTTGATTAACCGAAAACATGTGTTCCCTGTTTCAAGAAGGACACAGCGGGAGGTCTAGCGTGTTATTTTTTGACGATACTGGAACCCCGGGGTTATATGCTGTCGATTGCATGCCTCACTCGACCTTCCTATTATTAGAAGATTAGAGCCGGTTGACAGAAATTAAAGATTATTAAAATATTAACGAATTGATTTTAAATAGGCGAGAAGATTGACGAGAAGATTGAAAAAAGATAGAAGAAAATCGGGTAATCCGTTAAATTTCAGTTGAGAGTTTTGGTAATTTTGCATTCACTTTGAGATTACCTTCATTATTGACAATATTGACCGATTTTCCTAATCTTTTTTTAAAGTTTTTTTTTTGTAAATTATATCAGGAAATTGATGAAACTCATTAAAAATTTAATTGAGCCATGTTTTGAAAAACGATCGGAAAACATTTGTTCAGGGAAATCCGGGAAAATTGGAAGACGGTCCGAGAGTATGCACTTTAGACATCGGAAGAAAACGAAAGGTTAACGTATTGTACTAAAGAAGTATATTTAGGTTATTCGAAAAAACAATGAAATGTACAATAAAAATCTGAACAGTAAAAATTTGAAGAAAATAATGAAATTGTCAACGCAGTAGTTGAATGGTAAACTTTGACAGATGAATTTAAAAAGAAATGGTCTAATTTCTAAGCAGCACAGGTTAAGTTTGAACGAAAAATATGGGCCCAAAAGTAAATAGTTGCATTTTCAAGTCACAAAGACGAATGCAGTGAAACATAGTTTTTCAATTGCAAACAACAAACGATACTTTTTCAATCAAGAATGTAATGGTTCAATGTACAGGACAGTTTGCAGTGTAAAATTTACACTTAGGTTGTTATACAAGAAGCCGATTATCCGAACCAAAAAGATGAATTTTGTGGAAGTAATTGTGAAACTTTAAAGAAACGAATAATATATTTTTTAATGTAAATTTTCAACCAAGTACTATAGTTTTGAAACACGTGTCCAGTAAGCAAAGACATAATTTTGAACAAACTTGTGAAATCTTGGACGAAAGTGATACATTTCAGAGTGAATTGCTTAATGTCGAAAAAGAATACAAAAATTAATCTCAAGGCCTAATAAGTATACTCTTGAATTACATTTAAAAATTTTCTTTAGTTTATTTTATGCGCTCTATATATATTTAAATGGCACTTGCCTCAAAAGCACGTTTTTACCGCTTGCTGAAAAAATCTCCGAAACTACCGAATCGATTGGTCTGAAATTTATACCACATATTCTATACATATACATCAACCAGTGGTAGCAGATTTATATGACAAAAATTATTTTTACTATTATTTTTTTGCAAAAAAAAAAGACAAAAAAAATGAGATTTTTGATTTTTTTTTCAAATTGCCGCCATTTTGGTTTTCTTTGCATGTAAATAAAAAAATCTGCCACCACTGGTTGGTGTATATGTATAGAATATGTGGTATAAATTTCAGGCCAATCGATTCGGTAGTTTCGGAGATTTTTTCAGCAAGCTGTAAAAACGTGGTTTTGAGGCAAGTGCCATTTAAATATATATAGAGCGCATAAAATAAACTAAAGAAAATTTTTAAATGTAATTCAAGAGTATATTTATTAGGCACAACAAACCCTACATTAATATCTTTCTTCATGTTTTAAAAAAAATTACAAAAAAATCGCATTTTGTTCTCGCGGAGAAAGTAGAACCCTGCCTTAAACAAACTAGGTAAAATTTAAAAAAAAATTTTAATTTTAAAACATTCAATAATGTTTAACATTGAAGAATTTTAAATTGTATTTTCAGAAAATGGAACTACTGGCACGAAAGGTCCAAATTGCATAGGTTTGATGTGTAAATCTTGATCAATCTTGCTTAATGTTGTGAATCTTGATTAATATTCTTCAATTCTATCAGTTTTTTATTTTCGCAAACAAGCACATTAATATGCACCGAAAAAATAAACTTTAACAAAGTGCTTCACCTTTTGCCCAGTGGATGGTCTGCGTCGAGAAACTCGCTCAGCGCTCGATGTGGGGTGAAATCATTGTTGAAACGTCTCGTTGGATGCAAATTTTGAAAGTCACAAAAAAGCTTTTTTCCATGTATGCACTTGGAGAGAATGTCGAAATAAAATTTTTTCGATTTTCTGTTTTTACATCGGACATACTCGTAATAATAAGCATGAAAACGTAAATAAATTTTATCACTAAATTCAAATACTGTTTGAGAAATAAATCACATTAGTTGGACAATTATTATTGGAGCCGTTTAAAACTTTGATACACACACAAAATATACCCCAGCAATGCCTAAAAAGTGAAAAGTAAACTTTGAATCGTCTATTGCTGAATAATATTTAATTGCAAATTGGGACAAATCGGTAACCTATACTTACACTTACCCGATGAAACAACAGAAAATTGGAAAAAAAGTTCCGTCTTGTCATTCTCCACAAATCTATATTTACAAAAAAAGTAATTTGGCGACTAGAAATTTCCGTCCAACGAGACGTTTAGATAATAATTTCACGCGATCTCGAGCGATGGGTGAGTTTCTCGATCATGACCCTTCAGCAGTGAAATTTTTAATTTGAAAAGTAAAGGAAAATAGTGACTAGTGAAAAGTGGTGACTCGTAAAGTGCAGTACGTACCTTTTTTAACAGTTTTTTTTTTAAGTTAAAAAAACCTATTTTTTTAACATTAAAAAGAAACGAATTTTCAACGCAAAGAATATAAATTTTCACCGAGTAATGTTATACCATATACTGAATAATTAGAGGCGGCCGAGCCCTAGGGGGTACAGGGGGAAATGCCCTTCCCCATAAGTTGACCAGGGAGGGGCAGAGTATTGTATTGCCCCCCTCTGAAATCGAATTATGAAACTGATCGGATCATTTCAATTTTTTCAAATATCTACCTGAAATCTTTGTGAAATCTTTTAAGTCTATCCGAAATCTTTGCGAAATATTTGAAATCTTTTGTAAATTATTGTAATCTTTCTGAAATATTTTGAAATATTTGTGCAATCTTTGGAAAATCATTGAAATCTTCTAAATCGATCGGAAGTCTTTGCGAAATATTTTTAGACATTTTTTCAATCTTCGGGAAATCTCTGTGCACTCTTGGAAATCTATATAAAATCTTTGCGAAATATTTGAAATCTTCGTGAAATCTTTGGAAATCTGCGAAATATTTGAAAATATTTATTAAATATTTGATAATATTTGTGAAATTATCGAAAGCGACTTTGAAAAAATGACCCCCCCCCCCCCCCAGGAGGCAGGAGTGGTGGGTTTTTTTTCGTGAATCGAACACAATTTTTCAAATAATACTTACGTACTTCATAAAGGAAAATCTGAATCTGTGATAAAAAATTGGAGTTCCCATTTGAAATTAAAAAGTTACCCCCACTCCTACCCCCTGGGGGAGGGGGAGGGGGAAAATTGTTCAAAGTCGCTACAATAAATATAATAATAAATAAATATTCGTTTGCGAAATTATTGTAATCATTAAAGTCTTTATGAAATCCTTTAAATCTATTTCAAATCTTTGTGAAATCATTAGGAAATCACTTAAATCTTTTGGAAATCATTAAAATCTTTGAAATGTATCTGACATTTTTGTGAAATAATTGAAGTAATTGTGAAATATTTAAAGTCTATCCAAAATTTGTGGGCGAAATTTTTTTTGAAATTTTTGTAATCTTTGGAAAATCTTTAGAAAATCACTGAAATCTTTTGAAAATCATAGAAATCTTTGTGCACTCTTTGAAATATATCTAAAATTTTTGTGAAATGATTGAAATCTTTGTGAAATATTTCAAGTCTATCCAAAATCTTTGCCAAATATTTGTTGACATTCTTGAAATCTTCGGGAAATCATTGAAATCTCTGTGCACTCTTGGAAATCTATCTGAAATTTTTGTGAAATAATTGAAATCTTTGTGGAATGTTTTAAGTTTACCCAAAATCTTCACGAAATATTTGTTGAATTTTTTTAAATCTTTGGAAAATCATTGAAATCTCTGTGCACTCTTGGAAATCTATCTGAAATCTTTGCGAAATATTTGAATTTTAAGTCTGTCCAAAATCTTTGCGAAATATTTGTTGAAATTTTTAGGGGGGGGGGGGGGGGGTAAGGGTTTGCACTTTTGAAAAATCGATTTTTTTGTTGTATTTTCTTATAATTAAACATTTTAAGAATGTGCTCCCAAAATTTGAAGTCGATCAGAGCAAAACTCTCGAAGTTATTGACTGACTAGTTAGTCTCCTCTTCTTTAAAACTGTACCTTCGACAGCTGCAGGCGGTCAGAAAGGCACTATATAAAACACTATACACTATATACACTATATAATGGTCACATTGAAGCTGCAGCAGGGAGTCTACTCTATGGGACTGGTATCGATGATTCAGTGCAAGTTAAAAAAAAACAACATTTTTTCACTTTTTTAGGTATTAAAACTTTAAACGCATTTTTCTCAAAACCGCTTTTCAAAAGTCCGTGATCACTACCATTTAAAAACTACATTACCGATTCATTTCAAACTTGGTACACGCTTTCTACATATAAAATACCTCCCCACAACGTTCAGTTTTAGAATTTTTTTTTACATTAAGGGGGTTTTCTACTAACAAAATGGCGGAATTTTTCGTAAGAAATAGCAGTTTTCACTTTAAATGACGACTAAAAATTTTAAAATGAAAAGAAAAATAATCAGAGAACGTTGGGGGGGGGGGGGGGTGTAATGATACTTTGACTAAATTTTAATGGATTTTGATTTCGGATCATTTTCAGCTGAGATACAGTGTACACCGCAAATTATTTCTAAAGACGTTCTTGGAAAAGCTCCGTCACCGGCTTGTTTTTAGATATTTTTGCATATAAAAATTTGACAATGTTGTTGAAACTATACTTAATAATATACAAAAGGTTTAAATAAATTTGCTTAATCCATATTCATGAAAAAAAATCACAAAAAATGTATTTTTTTCACGCTAAAACCCTTCTCCCCCCCCCCCCCCCTAACATTTTTGGAAATCTTGAGGAAACCACTAAAATCTTTTGGAAATCATTGAAATCTTTGTGCACTCTTTGAAATCTATCTGAAATTTGTGTGAAATAATTGAAATCTTTGTGAAATCTTTGTAAACTGTTTCAGTAATCTTTGGAAATCTTCGCGAAATATTTGAAATATTTTCAAAATATTTAATTAGATTTGTGAAATCATTAAAGTCTTTGTGAAGTCATTTAAATCTATCCGAAATCTTTGCTAAACATCTTAAATCTTTGGGAAATCATTTAAATGTTTGGAAATGTTTGCGGAATATTAAAAATATTTGGTAATATTTGAGAAATCTTTGGAAAATTATTGAAGTCTTCTTGAAATTTCATAAATCTATCCGAAATCTATGCTAAATATTTGAAATCTTTGGGAAATTATTGAAATATTTGTGCAATCTGTGTAATCTATCGGAAATCTTTGTGAAATAATTGAGGTCTTTGTAACATCTTTTAAATCTATCCGAATTCTTTGTGAAATCATTGAAATCTTCTAAATCAATCGAGAATCTTTGCGAAGCCTTCCAAATTTTTGCGAAATCTTTGGGGATTATTAAACTCGTTGTGCAATCTTTGAAATCTACCAGAAATCTTTACGAAAATTCTGAAATCTTTGTGAAATCTTTGGAAATCTTTGCGAAATATTTGAAATCTTTGTGAAATCTTTAGGAAATCACTGAAATCTTTTTTAAATCTTTTGGAAATCATTGAAATCTTTGTTCACTCTTGGAAATCTATCTGAAATTTTTGTGAAATAATTGAAATGTTTGTGAAATAATTGAAATCTTTGTGAAATCTTTTGAGTCTATCCAAAATCTTTACGAAATATTTGTTGAATTTTTTGAAATCTTTGGGAAATCATTGAAATCTCTGTGCGCTCTTGGAAATCTATCTGAAATCTTTGCGAAATATTTGAATTCTTTGTGAAATCTTGGGGAAATCATTGAAATCTTTGTCAAATTATCGAAGTCTTTGTGAAATCATTTAAATCTATCTGAAATATTTGCTAAACATTTTAAATCTTTGGGAAATCATTCAAGTCTCAGTGAAATCTTTGGAAATCTTCGCAATATTTTTAATGTTTGGAAATATTTGAGAAATTTGTGAAATATGTGGAAAATAATTGAAGTCATTGTGAAATTTTATAAATCTATCCGAAATCTGGGCTAAATATTTGAAATCTTTAGAGAATCGTTTAAATCTTCAAAATTGATCGGAAATCTTTGCGAAAACTTCTAAATTTTTGCGAAATCTTTCTAAAATCTTTGGAAATCTTTGCGAAATATTTGAAATACTTTTGAAATATTTGGTAATATTTGTGAAATCATTGAAATCTTCGTGAAATCTTTGGCAATATGCATTTTATACCGCTATTTATTATTTATTATTATTCATTAGTTACTATTTATTGTTAGTTTATATATTTAATATTTATGTAAATTTTTTACATAGTATAATATTATTATACTATGTACACATTGTGCCATTTCATATTATAATTCCATGTCCCAGCTCCCACATCGAGAAAATAGGCTCCACCGCTTCTGCGAATAATATTTTAATTTTTCGAATGAAAAATAATGAAATCGAACCACAAAACATAAATTTTCAATCAAAATAGTTCATCAATCCTGACCAACAGCACGCTCATTGTGAAGCAAGCAGTTGTGTTTGAAACAAATAAAGATTCAAGGAAAAAGAGAGAAGAAAAGTATCTTTTGTTGCGAAAACATTTCAATCACATGGTTTATGTGCTAATTCCATGCCGACGTACCACAAATTTAAAGCCAGACGAAAACAGAAGAATGGACCTATCTTCTCTACGTCACTTCCAAAATACATCATTCCTTCAAAGTTTAGCCGTAACCTGAAGAACAATTTCAACATCTACATTTTATCTTGAGGAAGAGGCGCTTCATACAATTATGACAGAACTTCACTTACAGATAAGTTCGTTTAATCATTCAATTGTATTCCGCGCCTCTTCCTGAAGATAAAATGTAGATGTTGAAAGTTGGTTACGGTATAGAAATAAATGAGCACTTTATTGGAGACGGCGAACACAAGTATATATCGTAAACCAGAACGAAATGAAAGTTGAAAATTATAACTCTGACATATTGTCTCTTTAATTGTCTAATATGGCTTGTCCAAATGATCTTTTATCCGGAAGAATAGGCCGATCGTAGAACTTAGCAAATGTGGCCAAATTTTCTGACCATCTTAATTTATGTTAAGTCATGTTTAACAATAATGTTTTCAACATCAATCAGCGGTAATTTTTGCATTCTTTGGCCAGTGACTACTGCTAACAACGTTACTAATTTCTTACTCAAGACTTCTAAGGATAGATCATCATTTTGCAAGTTAGTAAAATATTCTAAGATTATTGAGGTGTCCCATGTGGAATCATATTTTGGCTCAAGTGGTCTTAAGTTATACAA
Organism: Andricus quercusramuli; assembly: GCA_932178445.1. NCBI lineage: Eukaryota > Metazoa > Arthropoda > Insecta > Hymenoptera > Cynipidae > Andricus > Andricus quercusramuli. The sequence continues at coordinate 57,353 of CAKNXH010057729.1, forward strand.
ACCATTGCAATTTTTTTTAAGTTCATTTTTGACCAATTTGAGGCCCTAAAATAAGGGAAATAGCCGAACGAATGCAATTGACAGTCTCATAAGATGCTTTCTTGTGAAGTTCTTCAGTTAAGAATTGAATAATGTCAGCTACCTTTGCATCGAAAGCATCTAAGCTTCAATCTTTACAATACAACCACCATTTTTTTAGCGAGCTGTTATACTACTTGAGAGAAGATTCAGATAAATAAGAAATAGTGATCGTAATTGATTCCTCCTGAATGTCTTTCAGCAAGAATGCTCCCCTGATAACTTCCCTGCCACCAGGGTAAGGATGAGGTGTCCTATCAGGAGAAAGCAAAAGGTTACTATTAGGTTTAAAAACTACAAGGTCCGTTCCAGCATTGAGAGGAACAAGGGAAACCATGGTTGCGCAGGCCATTAGGAACTACAATTATACCCCTTGCTTTTTCCAATTTTACTTTTGTAAGACTCTAGGAATTATAATAAAAGGTGCAAAGGCGTAAACTAGTCAACCATTCTAGGATAGGCCACTTCTTTTTAGAATCTCGTATCATTTTGATTAAAGAACCGCAGACTTCATCGAGAAAGTGAAAAAAGTAATCGAATTATTGGACACAGTGTTCTGGAAGGTAAAAGAAGTTTGACTAAAATGCATCCAAAATCGGGTTTCATAGGAAGTTTCTACATCATTTATAGGTTCAAAATCTGAAAGAATAAAAATCCCAGCTGATCCTTTTCGCGAGATATCGATATTTTAATATTTAAAATCTTATAATCACAATAAAAATAATTCAATTCATTGACCTTTCTGAATTTCGCGCTAAATTTTCGTTCCATCTTAAAATCAGATATAGAATCAGAGATTTTCTCTTCAACCACCAGCTAACTTCACTTCGCTGAGTGCTGAGGGGAAAACAATGGACCAAATGCATGGGATTCGGTCCATTTTGCCCTATTTTACTAGTATCTTCGTAAAATCTAATTTTGTCTATATAAGTGTTTCTGAAAAATAGTTTTTATTTTTCAAGAACTATTTAATGAAAGGATAAAATGATTTTAATAAAAAATGAGGAAGCTGATTTTTCTGTGAGGCTTAAGATGGTTATTGCCCAATATGTCGAAGGTATTTTTGTTTAGAGTTGAATTTTTTGTTTGTTTGAATATTATGCACGGGGTTGTCCCGGTATATATTATCAGTCACGGACGCATGATTATAATGCAATCAAGTGACCTGATAAGAGCGTGTGCCCCGACATATTGGACAAAGCCTGGTTTTTACCCCATCATTCACGGACTGGAATGCAGTCGAGTGCATGATGGGGGGACCTACAGCTTCAGGTGGGTTCCGAACCACCAGAACCTCGGTAAAGGTACATAGAAAAATTTCAAGAGGTACCGGCTCAGGCATCGAACCCCGGACCTCTGAGGTGAAGTCCGAGCTTCTAACCAACTGAGCCATTACAAAAATAAAATTTCACCTGCATTCGACAGTTTCATAGACCACACTGATGATAATGATGATTTTAATGATTCAAGTTTGGAAAATATGGATGATTTTTCTGGAAGAAGAAAATTATTCTGAGAGTGACAGTATGAGCTAAAGGGGTACAAGCTATCTAGCGTACATAGCTTAATATTACTATCCACAATTCTTCAAATAAAAGAGACTTATGGAAATTTCAAACTGTTATTCGAACTAACGAATATCAATAATATTCAGTTCAAATTTGTTGCGGATTTCAAGCTTCTCATAATAAATGGCCAACAAACTGCAACAGCAACTTTTCCTTGCCTATACTGTTTTATTTCACTAAGAGATATGAGAAGCAACAAAAATGATGCGAATAAGGTGAGTGATGCCCATGCAAGTACGTATGTTACCTCACGAATGGAACCACAAGAAATAGAATACATATGTGACGTGCGCCGAAGAAGGGGGGCTTACTCTGAAAAGTGAGATTTTTCAGGGTGAGCGGTCGAAGTCGGCCGGATTGACGCGACTTTTAGGAGAGAGGGAAGACTCACGATAGGTCGTAGACGCGGCTCACGGACGGATAGATGAGACGCGGAGATGTAGTGGTAAGTGGTGGGAGGCGTTTAACGGGATCTCGACCTCTCGAGCGAAAGCCTGATTTCTCGGGTACCTAATAACTCAATTATTAGCAATAATAACTCTCGAAATTTTTTTTTGATGGTTTCATTAAAAAAAGCATCACAAAAACTATCGAAAGGTGTAGAAACCTCGATTTCGATTTTGTTAGAGCACCTGGGTGTGGTGAGCCCACACTTGAAGTTATTGACTACAAGAAACTATCCACTTAGAAACACTACCCGAATCGGGTAGTGTCACGCCTACCCCGAAAGGGAAATGGCTTAATGGTATACGTCACATATGGTGATCTGAAACGATTACGATAAATTTTGTTTCACAGGAAGAAACAAAAAATACAGTAAACACTGTCATGGTATAGTCATTCTTGCACGTATTGAAGAAAGTTTGAAATATATCGACAATAACAATGGCCTAGGATTTTGGTCGGAGCATAGTGAAGAATCACTTCACCGAGAGTTCTTGAAGTTCTGGGATCGTTATAAAAAAAATTCCTCAAATGATGAATCTTATTCATCAAGAATACTCAAAGCAGTGACCGATTTTTCATCACTCCATCTCTGATTACAATATTCTTAGGAATAATATAGAAATATTAACGAATAGGGTCATCCACAAAAATTTTGTTTGCCTTATAGTTGAGTTATTTATAAACCTTGACTCCCAGAAAATAAAATGTGAAATTAAAACTTAATTTATATTATTTAGTAATTTATAATAATTTATTAAAAAGTGATAAAATATCCACCGTAAATGTCGATTTATGAAAGAAAACATGTGGCGCCCTCACGGCTTGAAACACGTGGTGTGACGTCACGCGCCGTCAAAACCGAACAAAATTCATGGTCAGTTTGATAAAAACAATCGAAATAATTAATTATCAACGTTTTTTGGCAAAAAAGGTTTATTTTTATGAAGTATCAATATGCCTAGATACGTTAAAGCCAGTTTGGATAATTTTCCAAAAGTGAGTACACTTATGACTAGCGATTTCTTCGCGAAGAGCTCCAGCTTCAATGTTGCTGTTACTCGAGGAGTGAATGCGAAAAAATAAGTAAATGGCATGAATGACGATAACATTTTGAAACATTTATTTTTATTCATTTGATTTATTAGTTTAGAATGATAATTGCTTTAGGCAAATCGTAACATATATATATATATATATATATATATATATATATATTTAATATTTATATTTATATATATAAATTTATATAAATTATATTTATATTTATTTTCGCATGCCAGGACGGTGTAATCTCCACCTTAGCATACCGCGCCCGCATTTTATGTCAAGAAGTTCCCAGTGATAGGTGCAGAGCGTGTCATGCACACGCTGAGTACCTAGAACATATACTATCGGGGTGTCCGACCCACGCAGGAACAACGTATATCTATAGACATAATGCGGCCCTAAGAGTACTTTATTACCACCTTTGTCGCTCTTACGGTGTTGGTCGCGACCCTGCCCTGCCGAACGCTCCACGGGATATAGAGTCAATTGTCCGAAACGAGAAGTGCCAGATTTTCTGGAACTACGATTTTCGGGCAGCAGTCTCCGTTGCGCACTCGAGGCCTGACATTGTTCTCCAAGACTTCGAGAAACGAACTATATTCGTGATCGAATTCTCGGCTCCATCCGAATACAACATCACTGCAAAGGAGAAAGAAAAAGAGGAGAGATATCAAGACCTTAAAAGAGAGCTGCGTCGACTGTACCCAAAATATTCGGTACGAGTAATTGTTCTTGTGATAGGTGCTCTCGGAGGTGTGAAATTATCGCTGGTTCGTAACCTTAAAGCCATACCCGCGTGCCAAAAATATGCCAAGGCTCTTGCGAGATGGATGCAGAAAGCTGTCATCCTTGGGTCGCTTCGTGTCCTCAAGACACACGAGGGTTTCGCCGGCCTGTAGTTGTGATTTCGTCGTGCCCTGTGACCACCCATCTCACGGATGTGAGACGTGGCCATAGGTGTATTTTACCGCGGTTCTACTGGGGGCCATTGACATTTTTTCCAGATGGCAGTTGCTCTTAGTGGTACCCTGCGGTGGTTGTTTAACTTTTTTTAAATTATATATAACCTTATATATAAGAAAATCTAACCTCACTTTTTTTATAGTTGTTTTTATAAATACTTTCACAAATACTTCTCTAAAATTGTTATAAAATTCAAAATTATAAGATTTATAATTACTTTTATAAATATTTTATTTTATAATACTTTTTGCATGAATAAACGATTTGACTTCGCGAGGTTATAGCCCACATACATCCCGGCACCCCATATATATAACACCATTGAACATCAATCAATTACGAACTTTATGTTATCAAAAAATCACATTTTAAATATATTTTTCTATTAAAAAAAAATATATTCACTTATAGCGTTGAAATGATTTTCGCAACAATATACTGTTGGCGTGAAAGATGTGGTAGGGCACATGTCTCGCCGAACAATTTTGTATATTTTTTTTCATTCCTCACCTTTGAGTATAGACATAAATAATTTTCCTGCATTTTTGACAGACGTTTTCTTGCATTGAGGCGCGAAACACCAATGGAAACGTTGATTTTTTTGCATTTTTATGAAAAAAATGTGAATCGCCCGGCTTATTTACAAGAGTTTGGCGTCCAGCTGCGTCACATCAAGATGGCGGAATGGGCGCGAAAGAAATAGGAATTTTAAATGTGTCCAAACTTTTCTTTTTCAAATATAAATTCCAAAAAAAGTTTTTTTCACACTACGCTGGTATTATTAGTGATTTTAGAGCATATACTTTAATATGCAAAAATAAAAAAAAAATTCGTGGATGACCCTATTGAGAAAAGACTGAAAAAATATCTAAAAACAAAAAAAAATATTTTTTTAAATTAAATTGGGTCATGTAACCAGTACGACCTCGTCGTTGTTCGTGGGTTGAGCTGAAAGTGGTTCTTATTCACCATTTCCTATCGTTTGAACATGTCGAATTTTCTCACTAAGACTAATCTCACTTTTTCATCATTCAAATTGATGATATGTCGATATCATGCGAAAAGGATCAGCTGGGATTTTGATTCTTTCAGATTTTGAACCTATGAATGATGAAGAAACTTCTTATGAAACTCGATTTTGGGTCCATTTTAGTCAAACTTCTTTCACCTTCAAGAACACTGTGTGGAACACAATCTAGGAACATCAGTTTTCGAATTTGTATTCACCAGATTTTGACAAAGTTCTAGACAAGCATGCAACTTTTCATAAAAATGCCTCCAGATTCCAAAAAATTTAAAATACAATAACTCTAGCACAGCAACTAATAACTGATTTATAAGTTGTCGAAGAATTCGTTGACGGTCTTCTGTCTGGAATAAAAACTTTTTATTTTCGAGGGGGAAAAAAGATTCGTTAAAATTTACCCCACCCCCACCCCCACAGGTGGCAGGGGTGGGGGTAACTTTGTAATTTCAAATGGCAACCCCAATTTTTTATCATAGATTCAGATTCTCCTTTACGAAATACGTAACTTTTATTCGGAAAATTTGTTTCGATTCGTGATAGATGGCGCTGCAATTGCGAAAAACGAAACTGTTGACACTACTTTTAGCTCTACCCAGGAATAACGACGCGGACGTAGTAGTTGTCTATTCCCTTCGGGTTGCTTAATTTCGGTGAGTCCCCTTGCCTCTCACCATCCATCGGGGTGCTTGAACTTTTGGCAACGGGACAGTAAAAGTGATAAAACTGTCGAAAACCATTCCCGAATGCAGTTGGTTGACGACAGTCGATTTTGGATGTAGACATTACATATCATCGAGTCTCCACTGTCTACAATCCTCGACGTCATTCCGGCCGAGCGATAACCGCGTCTGTCCGTGCTTAACGTTTATTCATTAGGAAGGTTGATTGTGTTCATTTGGTTTGGGTGTGTTGGTCGCTTTCGTTTGGGTTATTGTTGTTGGTCACATTCGTTTGAGTTGGTTTGGGTGTCGCTGTATTTCCTCATTACCTTACTTCATTACTTTTACAATGGAAATTCTATCTCAGAAACAGAAGATTGAAATGGTTCTCATTTATGGAGAAAGTGGCAGGAATATCAATGATGCTCTCACGCTTTATGCTTAACGCTTTCCAGAAAGTGTTCCTTCACGCGCTTCTTTTTACCGGGTTGTCCGAAACTTCATCACTGACGGAAGTGTACAACCGAAAAAAAGGAAGCGTCAAGTAACTGTTACTGGAGTTGATAATGAAATTGCAATTTTAGCTGCAGTCACTCATGACCCCCATGTTAGTACTCGACAACTAAGCCGCGATTCCGGAATGTCTCTATCCAGTGTTTGGAAAGTATTAAAACGTAATAATTATCATCCGTATCATATTTCACTGCATCAAGAACTTCATGGAAATGATTTTCAGAACCGAGTGACATTTTGTCAATGGGCGGTTCAGCAGATACAAGGAAACCCGAATTTCTTTTTTCTAGTACTCTTCACAGACGAGTCGGCTTTCACAAACCATGGTAACGTTAATCGGCACAACATGCATTATTGGAGTGTAGAAAATCCACATTGGTTGCGTGAAGTTGAGCATCAGCGTCCATGGTCCGTGAACGTTTGGTGTGGAATAATTGGAGATCAACTTATCGGTCCGCATTTTATTGATGGAATTTTGAACGGTGAAAAATATCGTGACTTTTTAGAAACTCAACTTCCAATATTGCTGGAAGACCTAAGCTTGGAAGTGCGACACAACGTGTGGTTTCAACATGACGGTGGTCTAGCACATTATGCGGCAATCGCGAGGGAAGTACTCAATCGCAAATTCAATGGACGATGGATTGGTAGAGGAGGTCCAGTAAATTGGCCTGCCAGATCGCCAGATGTTACGGCGCCGGATTTCTATTTGTGGGGTTATCTAAAGAATCACGTGTATCAAGAAGTGCCCACAACTCGTGATAACATGATCGAGCGAATCAGGTCTGCTTGTGCACAAATATCACCAGACACAATTCGCAGTTGTGTGGAATCTTTCAAAGCTCGAATTAACAAGTGCATCGAAGTGGGAGGACCACCCCGATGGATGGTGAGAGGCAAGGGGACTCACCGAAATTAAGCACCCTGAAGGGAATAGACAACTACTACGTCCGCGTCGTTATTCCTGGGTAGAGCTAAAAGTAGTGTCAACAGTTTCGTTTTTCGCAATTGCAGCGCCATCTATCACGAATCGAAACAAATTTTCCGAATAAAACTTACGTATTTCGTAAAGGAGAATCTGAATCTGTGATAAAAAATTGGGGTTGCCATTTGAAATTACAAAGTTACCCCCACCCCTGCCTCCTGTGGGGGTGGGGGTGGGGTAAATTTTAACGAATCTTTTTTTCCCCTCGAAAATAAAAAGTTTTTATTACAGACATTTTTGCCGTAGGATGCGTATTTTTTGAGATATTTTGTTGTCTCAAGTTAAAAAAAAACACCCTGTATATTCGCAATGTACAGTTACATTGGGTGCTTGTGTTAACACGTAGTGGCGCTCAGGTGAAGTGGTATGTATAAGTCTGAATGGAGTCGCGGTCACCGGCAGTGAACAAATGAGCGCGGATTTAAATTTGGCTCTTCACTGGGATTTGTGCGAAATATTCAATGTGTTAAGTTAGCCGTGGGGTCTAGTTGTTAGGGAAAAGTTGCGTTCGATGCGACATAGACATAGGTGTTAGGTAGTTCGAATCCCGCCGCAAAATTTGTTTCGATTTTTCATAGGTTTGTGTTTATCTGTAAAAATAAATATAACTGAAGCGTGAGTATGTGAATAACAATATAGTAAATATAACCGCGAAATATATATTTTTTTAACTTGGCTACACTGTTTTCCAAAAACTCGTTAGGAGTCATCGAAAGTTTCATTGACTAGCTTCGAAGCACTAGTGTATCAGTGTTTCAAGAACTCTATTCCGCTGGTTTTCACATTTTCATTGAAATTATTTTTTACTTTCGACAACTCTTTCTACTTTTTAACCATGTATCAATCAAAGTTTCTGAAGACGATTCTTCCAATTTATGACATACGTTTAGCCCTATCCTAGAGTGGTTGACTCAGTCATTCAAAATTTCAACAACTAATTTATTCCGTGTAGATGCAAATAAGTCAATTTCCGGACTACCGAATTTCTTTGCAATTTTTCGAAAAGCTGAGTCAGATATCATTCAAACTCCGTTTCTGTATCTAATCTCCTAGATTCAAACTCTGCTTCTGCGTTGTCTTTGAAAGAAACATAAGAAGCAAAACTATGCAAACCGCGTTTCTCACACCATTCCCAAATAGACCGAGATAATTTGCTGAGATTTTCCAATCTGACACCGCCCATGCGATTTATGTATGAAATCGCAGTGGTATTATCAATCCTTAGGAGAATACTACAGTTTCTGAGGTCTTTGGCAAAGCATTGCAGACCGAAGAAGGCTGATAAAAGTTCCAAATAGTTGATATTCTGTGATTTTTCAGAATTGTTCCAATGACCGTGAGCCCTACTGTTATCACATGAAACTCCCCAACCGGTGAGAGAGGCTTCTGAATGAATGGTTATTGTAAAGTCATAAGCAGAAATGCTTAAAACTTTATGTAAAATACTCTTCTCCCACCAGGAAAAATCCGCCTGTAATTCTTGACTTGAAATAGCTGGGCCAATAAGTTGTGCGAAATTTTTAATTTTACAATTTTTTGTTTGATTCAGGATCTTTTTGAGTAAAGAGGGACACTATTTTATGTGAACGGTTAGTTTTAATAATCAGAATACAACCGTACAAAAGGCGAAACTACTACCGAGCAAAAAGGTTCAGAAGTGACTAAACGGGAGAACAAGAAAGAATAGCAAAGTTGTATCACCAAAATCAAAAACGACAGATGTTGCCACATTAGTTAAAATTTAACCTGAGACTTGTTTCAAATAGGCACTATGAACAAATTACCAAAAATTTTCAGTTTCTGGAATGTGATTATCTGATCACGAATCCTGTTTCTCTTTTCAGATGGTAACTCTAAAATCATTTTTTGAGAATTTAGATTGAACCCAAGATAACCGTATGTAAAGACATATGGAGCCGTGTTGAGGCCAAATGGTAAACAGTTAAATTCAAATAGAGTGCTGTCAAGAGAAAACCTCCGATATTTCCGATAATTTTTCTCAATGGGAACCATGTAGTAAGCGTCTTTAGGATCTAATTCACCCATAAAACAATATAGACTTACTAACTTATAGGCTACTCTATAATCTTCGAGCTTAAAATTATCAGTATCGATAAAGTGATTTAATTGTTTAAGATTAAGAATTAATCGATTTGTCCCATCCGGTTTAGGAACTAAGAAAATGCCCTATAAATTTGATCTGCTAGTGGGGAACATTTACTAATAGCTCCTTTTAGTATTAATGTTTTGATTCCCCCGATTGCTTTTGCCGGATTAAAACGGACTGGGAAGTCTGTTGTGATAACCGCTCCACGTCCTGGATTCGAAAGGTAGCCGTCGAGGCGGGAACTTGGAGTTTTTTTGTTTCCCTGAGTTTTTGGGTTTTTCAATGAGATCTTTTCCAGGTCTTTCGATTGTCTTGGCCGTTTTAAGGCGTTCTCCCAACTTTTGGCCGAAAAGCCATTCATCTGCTATTGAAGATTTCAACGCTTCCTTCTGAAAACGGTTGATTGTAGCGAGAATAAGATTTCGACGGTTTCGTCTCTTTGCAAATCTGCCAACACTCGTGCAGCCTCACTGAGCTTTCTGAGCAAGGAAATCTGTGTTGAGGATAATTTCTGGATATCATCATCCAGTTTTTTCTCATTAATTACATCAACTATAGTGCTGCCCAACAAAGCTAGGAAGGCAAAATTTTTCTTTTGCTTCTCAACTCAGCGGTCATCTTTATTGGAAGATGTTTTGCTCAATGAAATTTAAATCTTTTCGTTGAGTTTAGGTGGATCAAACAAAATACAATTTTCCGGTGGGACATGATCCTTAATCAATTGTTCTTTTTCGTCTTTAGGAAGACCCTTTTTTTAAATACCCTCAAGCCGAACTATGATGCTGTTTGGAATAGCTGGAGCTGGAATTTTATCGTCCGCTACTCTTTTGCAAATTATTACTACAATTTCTAAAACTAGATCTTCCACGACTCCGACATCATTCGGCCCACACGAAACTGTTTTCTGAAGGTCAGAGGCCGATGAACCTTCATCGACCATATATCTTGCTTGATCTGCAGAAGAACCGTTTTTCGGAGTTGGAGCAACCTTAATCAAGTTATCTTGTAAGGGGTGAGACCCCGGAGGTGTATACGTAGAACTTTGTGACGGATGTCGACGATATGATTTTTTGCCAGTAGAACGCCTTTGACGTCATCGCCGTTCGGTCTCTGAGTCCGTATTAAGACTTTCTAATTCAAAATCAAAAGAAGCTTTTATCTATACATTGTGAACAAGATGTTTCAAGTAAAGCTCGCTTACAGGGTAGAGCCTGTAGCACGTCAGTAGGTTAGAGCCTACGATGTAATGAGTCGGATGAAACATCTAAAAAAGAGGCGTAGAGTACGTGTCATTCGTCTTTGACAAAGTTGGCCGACAGATAAGAGCCTGTGACTGTCAATAGGTTAGAACCTAAGAAATCGAGAATCTGTACATGAAATGCGATTAAGTTTTTCTTTTGATTGCAGGAATCTGCAATGCACATTGCACCCTCGCCTTTATAGTACATTGAACGACCTAAATTAAACAAAAAAGTATCTACTTGGATCTCACTTCAAGACTTGTTTTTCCAATTTTTTGAGCTGTTTCTTTAACCGTTTCATTTCCTTGGATAAGCTATTCTTCTCGGATTCATCCTCCGAATCTGATCTGTGCTTTTGTTTCCCCATATTTATATTTTTTGAAAACTTTTAGAATCTTTTAATGTCAACCGCGGCACAAAAACAATGAATGAGGTATTTTGGAAGTGACGTAGAGAGGAACGGTCCATTCTTCTGTTTTGGTCTGGCTTTAAATTTGTGGTGCCTCGGGATGGAATTAGGGAGTACTACGTTTTATCTTGCGGATGAAGACCTGTTACAATCTCGAAAATTACGCAAAACATAACTCAATTAAACTTTACTTAGCTGAATCAATGTCCTGGTATAATTTACAACAAGAACAAAAAATGAGAGAAAAAAGTAATAGGAAAATCGGTCAATATTGTCAATAATGAAGGTATTCTTGAAGTGAATGCAAAAATTACCAAAACTCTCAACTGAAATTGAACGTATTAACCGATTTTTTTCTATCTTTTTTTAATCTTCTCGTTGTCATCTAATGAACCTTATGCAGCCTATTAAAAGTCAATTCCTTAATATTTTAATAATTTTTAATTTCTGTCAACCGGCTCTAATCTTCCAACAATAGGAAAGTCGGGTGAGGCATGCAGCCGTCAGCATATACCCCCTGGATTTCAGTATCCTCAAAAATTACAGGCTTGCCCTCCTGCTGTGCCTTTCTCGGAACGGAGAGTGACTGCTTTCGGTTCATCATGGGTACACTCCCGGTGACGAATTGCCCATTCCCAGGTGCAGAAAATGCATCATATTTTCAATTAATTAAAAAAAGAACAAGATCATTTTTCGAAAAAAGGCTCTCAGCGGGCTTGTGTTTAACTCTTTAGATTATGTGGTTAAAATATTACATAAAACGATTCATCCTTGTAGGAGAAAAGTTGTCATTTGTAAAACGTGGACTAAAAATCAAGCCCTAGGAAGCACCAAAAAAAGACATATCTCCTGTGGGAATCCTCTATTCCGACATTATCTGGCATAACCTAAAGTTTCGTTTATAAACATGAAGGCATGAATGCAGTTATTTTCATTATGTGTTTTTGATGTATTTTGCAATGTATCATATGAGATTTAATTTTGAAAATGAAGGCCCCCTTATTTTTCTTTCAACAAACTTGAGCTAAAAATAATATTTGAAATGAAAAATAATATTTTAGGTGAGGTAACGATACGTAATACTCCAGACTATTATAACTGAATTATACACAAGTTTTATAGATATTATATTTTTCCTATTTATCCTTCCACTTTTTACAAGTTTAGTGTGAATTTTGATTCATTCCAATTTACTGTTTATTTTATTTTCGTAATTCGCGAGGTTTCTAAACTCACTCTGTCACGCAAATCGTCAAGTTAGCTGTTATAATATAAGGTGGCCCAACTGAACTGCAACTTTTTAGAACGCTATATTTTTTTATATAAAATTTTATTTTTGAAGCAATTAAAAAATGGTGGAAAACATTCAAGTTTTACAAGTGTATGTCAAATTTTCGATATGACTGCCTTGATGACGAATTATGACTCTTGAGTCAGTCGACAAACAAGTCGTACGCTGCACGAATATGCTCCTGAGGTATCTTCATTCATTCACGACGAAGGGCTTTCTTGAGCACATCAACACTCTGGTCAACAGCCTGTGGATACGGCAGTATCGAAAATTCGACATAAATTTGTAAAATTTAAATGTTTTCCACCATTTTTTTTTGTTTTTCAATAAATTGAAATTTTATATATGTAAAAAATACAGCGTTATAAGAAGCTGTAGTTCAATTGGGCCACCCTTTAATATGCAATATGGCACGTAGAGGCGCTGAAAATACGTTAATTTGAGCCCAATTAAAGATATTTTAACGTCCACTTTCGTTTATTTTTGGATTACTGAATATTTCAAGACTTTTTTAAAACTAAAACGCAGAAATAATGTTTCTTCTGTTAAAACAATCGTTATTTCCGAAAATAGGTTTTTCAGGAATTTCAAACATTTCTGTGCAAGAAAAGAAACATTTACTTATTAAGATTGCCTAAAGAAAAAATGAGTTTTCAATAAGAATATTAAAATTATTAAATAATTATTTCAAATTATATTCACATAGTGCACGAAGCAATTGTTTAGCGTAGAATGGGCGATTTTGACATAATTTTAAATGTTTTTGACTTATAACATAGTTCACTTTGATTTCAAAAGTGTTTGGAAAAAATGTAAGGTTAACAAAAGTCATCCAGACTACGCTAAACGATTGCTGCGTGCTCTATATGAATATAACGGTCTTCATTCGCTGTGATATTAATTCAGATTAATTATTCAATAATGTAAATATTTATATGTTGATAGACTAAGCATCGTTATTGTGTTTTAGTTTCAAAGTAGTCTTAAAATATTCAGGAATCAACAAATTAATAAGAGCGGAGGTTAAAGTACCTTTACGTGGGCTCAAATCAAGAATGAGGAAAAACCGATTTTTCTCAAAAATGGGTCTAGCAATTTTCTTCTTTCTGGTACTAAAATAGTCGTAAGGCATACCAGAAACTACAACAACAACAATATCAGGAGTGCCAGCTCCTTTGGTTTGAGCTTGCTTAATCGAGTGAAACCGTGCTGTGTGAGTCTGTGTGAGTTTGTTTCTCAACTCTTCCTAGAGGATCTTTACTCTGGCCGAGCTGAGTGTTAGCCACCACAATGTTAAAAGACCGCACAGAAAAATGTATATTTTTTCATAATAATTCGCGGCGCTATAGATCTGAAACTGTCAGACGGGCGGAATGTATCAACGTTTGAGAATATTTTAAAAGCTTCACTTACTGACTGTAACGGATTAGTATCTGTGTTCGTATCGAATTTCTGTATGATTAGCCACATCCTGTATCTAAATCTAAAGTTTGAAAAATTCAATTATTGTTGTTTCAGGTTGAAATATTTGAAGCTCAACAAAAATGACATCTGATTCTGAAAAGTATCACTCCAACTGTTTGATCTGTAACAGTAAGCTTTCATCTAGAAATACTGTACCAATTTTTGGCGAAAAATCAGGAACTCGGCCCGAAAGGCCTCTTACAGAAATAATTTGTTCTGTATTAGAGATTGATATTAATAGCAGCAATCCACACTCTAACGTTATTTGCAGAAAGTGCAAAAAACTATTTGAAGAGGTACTTTCTATAATTTTACATGTTTTCATTCAACTATTTTCTTGTTTTTAATCCGATTTTGTACGGAAAATATGTTACAGGTTGACGCATTGGAATGTCGCATGTCTGAAATTAAGTGTGATATCTTTAACAGTTATAAACAAACAATAAAGAAAGTATCGGAGTCATTTTCCAATGACGAAGAGTATAATGACCATGATTATTTGGACACATCGGAAACGGCAATCCAAGAAACAAGAGATATTAGAACGAATTCAAGTTTAAACAAACAAATTGACACTAAGAAAACAATTGAGATTGAAAATAAGAATAAACGTAAAGAGGTAACAACTATATAGACTTCTAAATGAAAAGGGCTGATTTCAATTTTTTGATTGCCATAGTAAGGCGTGATTACCATTTTTCTAAACAAAAAATTCATCCATATCAAGAATCATTTCCTGCAGAAAAACCAAAATCGGCAAATTTGTCCCTCACTGAGAACCAAGCATTAAATTTCTAGACTACTATTAATCGACTGGACCTTCTTTATTTGGACGTTAACATATTTTTTTATTATTGCAATTAAAAAACGTATGCCAACCTTAGGCCCTCTAGGATCACATTCTTAATTATAAAAAATAATAATTGCTTTAACATATCAAAAGTAAAAAACCTCCACTTATTATCGAATTTCAAAGTGCTGTCAGATTCCCGAAAAATATAATCGGTCATATAGTTAGCCCAGGTTCCCTACGAAATTTTGCGCATAAGTTGATATCTGAAATTAGACTTCAGATTTTTTTAGTATTAGTATGTACAACAAAAGCCGATATGTTGTCAGAATCCAAGGACCGATGGTGTGTGTAAACAATCGTTAAAGATAGCAAAAACCGGTTTTTGTTTATTGCAACGAACATATTTGGCTGACAGAAAAAAATGGAGGTTTCCCAAATATATACAAAATAACGGGTAGTGCGTTAAGATTCGTTGATTTGTTCACTTGGAAAAAAATCAAACCATCCAAAATTGCCTTTTTTTGCAATCATCTAGAAACAAGTTTTAAGCTTTCAGAAATTACGCCCCTTGCCACTCAAAAAGTGTGCAAAACTTCAGCCCAAAATAATTATTAGTTTTCCCAGAAACTCTTTTGTTATTAAAAAATAGGCTATTTTTCAACGGAACTTTTATACGTTTATTCGATAGGATATCAACTAAAGTGAGTGATTGTGCTCGACAGAAGTTTTGCTATGAATTACACTACTATCTGTTTCAAAAATCCTGGCCCCTCTACAAATCATTGTATAGCTCAATAAAAAAATCGTTTAAGAAAAGAAAAAACGTCTAATCAATCCTCATTTTATTACGAATAAGTACAATATCATTTGATTGCGATGCGTCCATGACTTTCGATGCAAATTTGTAGTGAAGGTGAAAAAACGTGGTTAAAAGCACCTTTTGTAATTTGGTCAAATTTCGACCGTTATTTATGAGTAAGTTTTCAAAAAATTCGAAAATATTTATAACTTTGGTATCGGCAGTAAATAAATCGAAGGATGCTAACTCAGCTTCTAATTAAGCTGGAAGGCTCTACTGAGGCCTACAATTTTTCAAAAAAAATTAACAAATTCAATGGTGGGTTTTTAAAATTTGTTAATTAAGTCAATAAGATGATATTGCATATTATTTTTTTCTGTTTTTTTTCCATGGTAGACGACCTCAATTGTAATCGATACGTTGAAGGGGTTGCCATCCACTATTGTCAAAGTCGGTTGACCCACGCGGCACATTCTACCAGGTGTACGAAAGTTGAAGAAAAAAAAGGTCACTTTATGAGGCGCAGGATCAAGCAGGACATCGATACCCTGGAACCCGCCGAGATTATCATCGACTTCTTTTGTGCCTCCAGTCCCCAAAAACCAGGAAAACCATAATGTGCGATAGCGTGTTATTGATGTAATTAACTGCTTTGAAAACCCGCTATTGAATTTGTTGATTTATTTTTTTATTGAATTTTATGCCTCAGCAGAGCCTTCCAGCTCGATTAGAAGCTGAGTTAGCAGCCTTCGCTTTTATTTACTGCCGACACAGAAGTTATAAATATTATCGAATTTTTTGAAAATGTACTTAAAAATAAAACTTCAAGGTAAGTGCACGACTTTTTTCAAAAGAATTCATGCATTTTTCTACGAAATACAACGTTCAAAAGTTGAGCAAGTTATAAAAGGTGCTTTTAACCACGTTTATTCACCTTCACTGCCACCTTGCATCGAAAGTTATGGACGCACCGCGATCAAATTATATTGTACTTATTCGTAAAAAAATGAGGATTGACGAGTGGTTTTTCCTTTTTTTAAGCGGTTTTTTTTATTGAGTTGTTCAATGATTTGTAGAGGGGCCAGGATTTTTGAAACAGATAGTAAGCCCCGTCAATTTTTACTTTATGGAATCAGTATAAAGTCCATTCAGTTGGTGCTATTTTTTACGAATTTTGAAGAAAAAAATGTAATAATGTATATATTTTTTTTAATTTTAAAAATAATGTTATCATGTGGAGCAAAGTGCTGCAGATATTCTTTTTATACTATTCAATTTATTTCCTTAACACTAAAGTACTATTAACATTACAAATACTGCCAATATGAAAATACTAATGCAGTTTACGTCATTTAGCGGCTACTTCTATTTCATCGTCAACATCTTGGTCTACATCTTTTTCGAGTGATACAATTTCATCGCTTTCTACCTGTCATTCTTCTCTTCGCAAGGGAAGATAAATGAAATAGTATAGAAAGAATAGCTGCCTTACCTTCTTCCACATAAAAATTATATTTTTCAAGATTAAAAAAAAGCAATAATTTTGTATGTTCATCAGTCAAAATTTAAAGAATTTTCAACATTTTTTCACTAGGGTAATTTTCCAAGTGTAGATTTTCTAAGCAATAAGGTACATTTTACCGCGAATCCAATCAAAAAAAAATCTGCTTGCTTCGCGGGCACATTCTCATCGCGCGCTTCGCTCGAAAGTTTGAGCGCTCGGGCACATTTGCCTGACGCTTTAAGATCGGTTCCTCTAGGTTTTCGCACTTTGTGTGCTCGCCATTGCGCGCTTCGTGGGCTAGTACTCTCTTAGTAAGCTTCATCGTTATGTCCTGATTTTGGTTTAATTATGTCAGGTTTACAGAAGAGGAAGAATTAATTTACTTAAGGTTCTATCGACCTTAAGGAACACATTCTCATTAAGACACTAGCGCTTCGCGCTCGATATTTGGTTTGAAAATCATGTAAACCTTGCGCTCTAAGCTCGTTTCTGTTCATCATATAAAAGAAACCCAAAAGTTTGAGCGCGCTTGCGGCACGAGATTTTGTCGTCGCGCTTGGCAACGACCATATGATGTGTTCTATGTTCTTCAGATAAAAATGACTAAATTTGTATTTAATTTTAAATGAAGAAGAAAATTTCCTTTACTTCAGCTTATATTTCCGTATCTTTCTAATAAATCATATAATCAGAAAGATTTTTCCCAACAATCTGAAGGGGGGGGGGGGGGCAATCTAAGTCGTTTTAGGAACATGTATATGATGAATTTTTAAATAATTATTGAAATGATTTGTACTTTTGCGTCACACTGTCGATGAGAATGTAACGTATAATCAATGTATGTATATATATATATAATTGAAAAAAAAGTTGAACAACCACCGCAGGGTACCACTAAGAGCAACTGCTATCTAAAAAAAAAAATTTTAATAGCCCCCAGTACAACCGCGGTAAAATACACCTATGGCCACGTCTCACATCCGTGAGATGGGTGGTCACAGGGCACGACGAAATCACAACGACAGGCCGGCGAAACCCTCGTGTGTCTTGAGGACACGAAGGGAACCAAGGATGACAGCTTTCTGCATCCATCTCGCAAGTGCCTTGGCATATTTTTGGCACGCGGGTATGGCTTTAAGGTTACGAACCAGTGATAATTTAGCACCTCCGAGAGCACCTATCACAAGGACAATTACTCGTACCGAATATTTTGGGTACATTCGTTGCAGCTCTCTTTTAAGGTCTTGATACCTCTCCTCTTTTTCTTTCTCCTTTGCAGTGATGTTGTATTCGGACGGAGCCCAGAATTCGATCACGAATATAGTTCGTTTCTTGAAGTCTTGGAGAACCATGTCAGGCCTCGAGTGCGGAACGGATACTGCTGCCCGAAAATTGTAGTTCCAGAAAATCTGGCACTTCTCGTTTCGGACAATTGACTCTATATCCCTTGGAGCGTTCGGCAGGGCAGGGTCGCGAACAACACCGCAAGAGCGACAAAGGTGGTAATAAAGTACTCTTAGGGCCGAATTATGTCTATAGATATACGTTGTTCCTGCGTGGGTTGGACACCCCGATAGTATGTGTTCTAGGTACTCAGCGTGTGCATGACACGCTCTGCACCTATCACTGGGAACTTCTCGACATAAAATGCGGGCACGGTATGCTAAGGTGGAGATTACACCGTCCTGGCATGCGAAAATGAAGCCCTCTGTACCTGAATTGAGCCCTGATGATTTGAGGAAAGCAAAAGTTTGCTCCTTCGACAAGGACTCTTTTTCTACATTTCTGTTGTGAAAGTTTCCGTGCATATGCTTGTCGAGTAGCTCTTGGTGAAATTCTCCAACCTCTGCCTTCTTTACTTCGGCTTTTAGACGTGAAGCATCTGGATGGAGTAATGCACTTTCCTCACTTCTGATGTTGAAATTCAGGCCAAGGGTCTCGGCAGCTTGCTCCGCGGCTTTGTAAAGGAACGCTCCTTCGCCAATCATCTCGTGGTTTCTGACCATCTTTAGGAGCGGATCTCTGCCATTCGCAACGATGTAAGCTGTACTTAAAACAATTTCGTTATGAAGACATTGGAGATTCAGAAGTCCGCGTCCGCCTTGACGGCGTGAAATGTATAATCGCGGAACTGACGAATTGATATGCAAGCTTTTATGCATATGCATGATCTTACGCGTGGTGACATCAAGGGCCTTAAGCTCGCTCTTCGTCCATTGAACCACCCCAAACGAGTAGAGTAGAACCGGGACGGCAAGCATGTTAGTCGCAGATACCTTGTTCAACGCCGATAGATTGGATAACCAAATCTGTCGAAGAAGATGCTTGTATCTGCTTCGGAGAGACTCCTTCACTGATGTTACGTCCTGAATGCGGCTTTGAGGCACGCCCAGGTATGTATAGGTTTCTCCAGTGCTAAGATGTCTAATAACACTTATATCCACAAGCTCAGGGTCCTTGGGAACGCCAGTAATCTTTCCTTTCTTTAAATGAATTTTGCCACACTTGTCCAAACCAAAGTCCATCGCCCAATCTCTCCTGTGTAGTTCTTGAAGATATTTATAGCAGTTTGAAGTTTGCTTTTACCAGCGGCATAGATCTTCAGGTCATCCATATGAAATATATGAGTTACCTTATGCTCACGCTGATTAGTGTCGCCACAGAGGTATCCAGGAGAATTTCGTAGTGCGAGATATAGAGGCAGAAGTGTGTCAAGCTTTCCAACAGACAGGTGATAAGTCTATGAGAGGTTGAATCGAAAGCTTTCCGGTAGTCAATCCAGGCCATTGACAGGACGCGCTGTAGGACTGTAGCATCTTTACAGACACACCTGTCAATCAGCAGGTTCTCTCGACAGCCTGCTACACCTTTTTTCGAGTCTCGTTGTTCGTTCATCTTTCGCCATACAGGCTCAATTCGTCGAACAATCCTGTTGTTTAGGACAGCTGTAAAGATCTTATACAGTGTGTTCAAACAAGTTATAGGCCTGTAATTTTCTGGTTTGGACAAGGTACCTTTTTTCGGTAGGAGTATAGTGCGTCCTAACATCAGCCACTGCGGAATGGGCGTCTCATACTTTAAATATGAGGTGAATATGCGGGCTAAATGTTGGTGTATAGAAGTAAACTTCTTCCACCAAAAGTTCTTGATACAATCTGGTCCAGCACCGGAAAAGTTCTTCGTGCCTCTAAGTGCTTTTTTCACCTCTTCGGCAGTGACTGATGGGCACTCCTCCTCAGATTTTATGAGGCTGTCGCAAAACTCCTTGAAGCGGATGATATTGTCAGTATCTTCTTTCAACTCTAGTGTTTTCGGGATCTTGTATACCTCCCTCCAAAAAGTCTCTACCTCCTTGGGCTTGGGTGGATTTTTTACAAAAACAGGGGGATCACTGAAGAGCCGTGATGGGTCAGCAAGAAACTGTTGATTCTCCCTGATCCATCTCTCCCTCTTCTGTATCCTCCTCCTTGCGTCAGATAACAGCCTTATTTTGTCAACAATATGCTGCTTGATTGTCAGCAGCTTTGACTTGTTCAGTGTGTGATTCAAGGTCCTTAGTTCTTGGGCAAACTTTCGAACCCTTTCTGTGAACGGTCTACCAGATGTTATGTAGTCAATCACACATTGAACACGGGACGCATTCTGTCTTGCCCATCCAATTTTCTTGTTCAGTTGATGCAAGCGTCTTCTTGTCTTTTGATCCATCGTCGGTTTCAGCCTTCGATTTGAATCAGCCAAAGCTCTCGCAGCACCATAAACTAAGCAATTGATGATCCAGAGGTCGGACTCTTGCGAGATATCTCCACGAAGGGAGGCATTCATTTCAGCCAGATCTTGGGGCTTAAGAGGAACTTGCATGTTGACGTTCCTCCTTGTACTGAAATTGCGATCATCTTCCAGAAGGTGCCTGCTTTCTGCAGTTGGTCTTAATGTCGTTTCATCTTCGTCTGCAGCTTGTCCAAGCAGCGGTTGAGGAAGCGCTCCGCGTACATATCCATTTTTCCGGAGGTAGTCGTCTTGATTTCGTAAAGACTGATGCGAAACGTGTTGAAGCTCTGGGTGTTTCTAGCACCACAGAGTATGCATACGCGCCATAAAGCCTCCGCGAACAGAGATAATACTGGCATCGTAGCAGTCTAGCACGTCATTCTTAAGTTGATCCGTCCACTCAATATGGGCGTTTCGCCGGTTCGTTGTCGTGTTTCCATCTAAATTATTTTCAGCACCCCGAACTCTAGGATGATCGGCATTGTTTGCCGATCCATTGTCGGGTGCTCAGCGCGTTCGATCGTTTTGAACCGCATCTACAACATTTTGGTGGTTTGTTGGTTTCATTGTTGTTCCCACGAGCAGCTAGGGAAAGAGTTCGTCCATCCTTGTAGAGCCCCGCGTGCAAGGATAAGGCTGAAACTCTGAGACGTCGCCCGGTATCCCAGAGTCACCGTTAAAGACACCTCACCCAGGTGCCATGCAGCTTTCGGCACGGTTCTCACACCTTCGCTTAGGGGTTATTCCTTCGGGACCATCCCT
>CAKNXH010057731.1:0-86707 GCA_932178445.1 Andricus quercusramuli
AAGAGCACATAAATCATCGAGTGTAGCCGCGCGTTTAAAATTCTGAAAAAGACATATTTATTGGCTGAGGGTTGTTTTTAATGTTAGGGGTTGCGAGCACAAAAATCGCCATCAATAGCTTTGAAGAGCACATAAATCATCGAGTGTAGCCGCGCGTTTAAAATTCTGAAAAGGACATATTTATTGGCTAAGGGTTGTTTTTAATGTTAGGGGTTGCGAGCACAAAAATTACAATCAATAGGTTTAAAGAGCATACAAATCATCGAGTATAGCCACTACGTGTGTTCTTATTACGTTTTGATGAGTGGATTTAGTCCTAAGTTATAAAGATTATATAATATTTGTATATCAGGATGGGTCTTTGACTGAGGGGTTGTACTGTTTTGAGTTTTGAGGGTTGCTTTTTTGAAGAATATTTTGTAGGATGTGAATTGCCTTAAAAAATTTCAAGTTTTGACATACGGTTTATAGTGTTAAAAGAATGATTTTGATGTAAGGGTAGTTTTTATGATTAAGGGTTGCTTTTTGAAAATTGATTTTATGGCCATTTGAAAGCACATAAAAAGCACAAAATTCTGATATAGTTGTTTTTTAATTTTGGTTAATATTTCATATGGTGGGGTGCTAGCTTGACGTCAAGCTAGCACCCCCACTATAAAAGTTAATTTATTGAAAAAAATAAAGGAGCACAAAAATTATTATTGGGGCACAAAATTAGCACATAATTAGCACATAATTTGGGTATAATCAAAATACTGATTTTCGATGGTGGGGGTGCTAGCTTGATGGACGTTAATTACGTCTTGTTCTATATATGAGGGCGCCACCTCCGAGGCGGGAAATTGAAACCTCGAATCAGACAGCAAATCAGAGGATTTCTACATGTATTCTACATATTCCAGGTATTTTACGTAAAATACCTCCTTTAGGTATTATACATAAAAAAAACTTCCAGTTACGCGTAACTGCACATCCCTGGTTGACATTATTGATTTTCAATTAACAATATAGGCATTGAAAAAAACCTCTTACGCCCTTACGAATGCCGATACCAGAAATTCAAAAAAGTGAGGTTACGCACAGTTCTACAGGTCCGCCATCTTGGCACGTAATTTACTATGTATTTTACCTGTTTTCTACGTAAAATACTTCACTTAGGTATTTTACTTCAAAACCCTCCAGTTACACGTAACTGCACATCCCTGTGGGGCAGGCGCACACGCAGTGCTCAGCAATTTTTGGGTCGATGTGAGAGACAGAAATATATGTCTGCACGCTGTTTCTGGCAAAGAGGACTATCACGCGGTGCGCAATATAGGAATATTACATAAGTCGGCCCTCGGCGTGCAGACTTTTTGGATATCTCCCACCTAACCTGAAATAACTAATTGAGGGCGCAGTCCCATGGAGGTAGATTAGCAGAGAACTATTGCACTAGTCTAATAATCACGAGTGGATTCAGACAGGACGGCATATAGGAGGAGTCTACCTCCCTCCACTTCCGAACCACTAGCACTCGGACAGTTGGCGCGCTTATTTGAAAAAACAGTTACTTGTTTTATGAAAAGGTTACTTTTGGTTACATTTTTTGCCCGAAAATAACTAAATGAATTAACTCATTGATCTTATTATTGAAAAACTTGTGAAAAATGCAAAAATTCAAATTTTTTCAGTAAATTTGGCAATTTAGAGCCGTGAAAATTAGGGAATAATAATGAAATAATAATAAGTTCGTATGTAAAATGTATAAAAAGGGCTATCAATCGAATTATTATAATTTTTGATACAAATTTCAATTTAGCTAAAATTGCTAGTTTTTAATTGAATATTTGAACCTTTTTTTGTTGAAATATCGAACTATGTATTATATTTTTCAAGGAGGATTTATCTTCTTTGGTTGGAAGTCTGTTAAAAGTTGAAGAATTTGTATTTTTTGGTTCATTTGAAATGAGCAATTAAAAATCAAATATTAAAATGTAAACAATTTGAAACTGTATTATTTGAAATAGAAAGCCTTGAATCATTATTATTTCAGGGTGTTAAATTTAAACTTTGAACGGTACAATTTTAATTTTGAAATTTTGAAAATCTCCAATCTTAATTTAAAACTGAAAAAGAGTTCGAAAAATGAAAAACTAAATTTACATTTTAAAACAGAATGCAAATGTTTGAAAATTCCTAACACGAAATTGATAAGATTTTTAAGCATTTTGAAAGGTTTTAAATGAATAAAAAAATTCGTATCAAAGTTATTGTAGAGAAACTAAGATCATATTTTTTTAGGTAATTTTAAAAGAATATTCAATGGAATTTTCAAAAAAAAAGCCTTGATTATAACTAAATTTTGAGGCAATAAATAAAGACTATAGAAGTTGTAATGGTTTAAAAATCATTTATTGAATTCCGTATTTTGCGACGTTACAATTACAAGTTTTTAAGCCAAAAAGACAAATTTTTTTAAAACAGTTAAATTTTAAATCAATAAATATGGACTTCTAAGTTATCTGTCTACCAGATAGTTAGTTTTTCTATGAAGACAGGGGAATCTTCAACTGAAAAACCTAAAACTATTTTTACAGCAATCTACAAATAAATGCAATTAATTACAGCCAAAATTAGAGGAAAGTACAAGTTTTTTCTATTATTGAAAAACAGAAATCCACGCTATCCTTTTCAATGATGTGAATTGAAGATGAATTTTCGACTAAAAAATAAAGTTTTAACAAAAATTCTTCAACTTTTCACAGAATTTCAACCAAAGAAGATAAATCCTCTTTGAAAAATATAATACATAGTTCGATATTTCAACAAAAAAAGGTTCAAATTTTTAATTAAAAACTAGCAATTTTAGCTAAATCGAAGTTTTTATAAAAAATCATAATAATTCAATTGATAGCCCTTTTTGTACATTTTACATACGAACTAATTATTATTCCATTGTTATTCCCTAATTTTCACGGATCTAAAGTGCCAAATTTACTGAAAAAATTTGAATTCATACATTTTTCACAAGTTTTTAAATGATAAGATTAATGAATTAATTCATTTAGTTATTTTCGGGCAAAAAATGTGACCAAAAGTAACCTTTTCATAAAACAAGTAACTGTTTTTTCAAATAAGCGCGCCAACTGTCCGAGTGCCAGTGGTTCGGAAGTGGAGGGAGGTAGACTCCTCCCACGTGCCGTCCTGTCTGAATCACTGATATATATAATACACTGGATGCAGGATTCAATGGAAAACGTGTGTGCCTACTTGAAGGCCTCGGAGCCGCCATTTATCAGGGTTGTTTTGGTTCGGGATCATTCAGGACGGATCGGGATATGCGGGAGATTCAAATTTAATATGGAAGAGAACTCAAAAATATTAATAAAATCATGTAAAATTTAGTTTATTATCAATAAGCGAATTGACTAAAACTAGGAAGCTAAATAAAACTCAATAAAAAGTAATTAAATAAATCAAAATAATCAAACAGTACAAAAAAAGAAAAGTCGATGGTATATTAAATTGGTGGAATACACATTTTGCAAACACGTGGTTTAGAATATTGGTTTTTTGTTTCTCTTGAAAGTTATAATGAAACTTTGAAGTTTTTACAAGTGAACAATATAATAATTCTGATATCCTAAAAATCGGTATACGTTAGAATTGTCAAACACTTAATGGAACCTTTAAGATCTACCAATTTGTACAAAATAATTTTTCTGCGGATAAAAAAAGTGGTGTGAAATTGTAAATATATGACTGATGTATATTATAATTACAAAATGAATTTAAATTATAATATAAATAATAATAATTGGAAAGAGCAAAAGGAATAAAGTAAGTGAAATAATTAGTCATATTAATATTATGCCAATAATATTATACAATTCACGAATACGAACTTTGAATTAATGTTCAATAAAAGTGAACATAGAAAAAAGTATGAGGTATAAATATATAAGATAGAAATATATATTGTAAAAAGCATCACGTGCGTCCTAAACTACGACCCAAGACAGATTTATGTGTAAACATCTTTGGTAAACGTTAACTGAAATCGAAATCTTACACAAAACAAATAATAACTCACGGACATGTAGGAATATAAAAATTCACTTCTCTTATAAGTAATGTCGTGCAAAAGTTTCTGGACATCTATTTTCCAATGGGTTGAACAACCACCCTAGTTTTAATAATAATGAATTGTAGATTTTCTCTCAATTATTGCATAAAAGGTGATAAAAGTACCCGTTTCATGGGCATCAATTAAAGGCAGTATGTGCTAATTTTATTAGAAGTTGTTTGAAAAAACGTCAAATGTTAATGTTTCTGGAAAATATCAATAAATTCGAAATCGATAAGTTCTTTAAGTTAATCTCAGGTTTCTATTGCATCGAAGGAAAAATTCTAGAAATATCTTATGAAGTCACTTAAATAATTAAGAAAATAATAATAAAATAAATAATCTAATAAAATTAATATATTGCTTTCAATTGAAGACCATTAGGCGTATAATTTTATCAGATTTCGTGTAGTAATTGGAAGTAAATTTAGAGTTGAATATTTTTAAAACTAGAGTGCTTTTATAAAGTATTGAAAAATATAGGTCTAGAAACTTTTGCATAGTAGTGTATTACATTCTCTTATAAACTATCCAATGTAGGTATATTCTTTTTCTGTAAAATTAAAATCTATCACGTATATCCCGAAAACAATAATTTCCCACGATTTTAAGAAAAATATAATTCTTCAATAAATAATAATTGTTTGAGTAATTAAAAATTATTCACAGAATACTTGGAAACTGGTCCATTGACAATTAAAAATAATACTTGTTAAAAAATCCAAAGAATACCGTTTTTAGTATGAATTTAATAGGAAACTGCTATTTTGCAGTTTTTGGGTCACTTTCCAAGCACAATAACAATGGCTCGAAAGGGGTGGGGAGTCAAAATTAAAACTTACTGGGTGGAAATTATTCTTTGAACATGCGTTAAGAGGTTTTAATACTTTGATTCACAAAAAGTTTATAACAAGTAGCTCTTTCTTCCATTTTTTTTTTTTTGAAAATCAAGCTTTTCTCATTTAAACCCCCATGTTAATTTCAAAGGCTCGGGGGCACTGGTTAACTTTGACAAAAAAAGAGAACAAGAAAAATTTTCAGTTGATAAACTGTAAATATAAATTAATTATCTATTTTTAAAATTGAACTATAGTTCGACTCGTAACAATATAATAATAATAAAATTGTTTTTTTAAGCCGATTATGAATCTGTTCATAATTAAATAATTTATAGATTTTTACGATAAAAATTGAAATATTTTATTTCGAAAGCCTTGGTAATTGATGAAATGTTTGCATGCGAATGAAACTTCAAAACCTTTTTTCATTTTTCAAAAACATTGTGATTAATGTATTCATAATTAAATGCTTCTATTCAATTTCAAATCCTATTCAAATATTATTGCATTCCAAAATACTCCATTTTTTAAGTATTCAATTTGAAAATTTTTATTTAAAAAATGTTTGTTTCAATACTAAACAATATTTGACTGTTCATTTAGAATAAGAAATTATAAATCAAACATTGGAAAATAAACTAAATAAAATTGAATTATTTAAAATAAAACAAACCTCGAATCGTTCGAATTTCAAGGTGCTGAATGTAAACTTTAAAATTTGCATTGTTTCATTTTTCATAATTTTTAATTTGTAAATGACATTTTTCAATTTATATTTCTCAAGAAAAAACTTATAATCATTAAATTGTACTGCTTTTAAGTTCAAATAGTTTGAAAATGATATAATTTTGAACACTTACAAATTTATCTGTAAGAACTCTGTACACGCTTTGAGGTTCGCTATATCTGCTATAATAAATTGAACATAAGAAAGTAAAAATGAAATATTGAAAAATAAACAGATTGAAATGGAATTATTTAAAATAATATAAGCCTCGAATCATTAAAATTCCAGAGTGCTGAATGCAAACTTAAAAATTTTCGTTTTTTTTACATTTTTAATTTACAAGTGACATTTTTGAATTTGAATGTTTCAATAACAATATTTAAAATCCTTTCATTGTAGTGTTTCAACCTAAAATTATTTAGAAATTATATAATTTTGAACATTCAAAAAATTTATTGATTCATTCTTCAAACTATTTTATTTCCTAAAACGCATTCTCTCCTTTGCCTGCTTAGTCAAGCTTTATTTATAAAATACCGATGCGGACCGATATCAGTTCTCTGAAAGAACACATTGTGTCGCAATTATGTTACGCGTCTACATTTAGAATTAGGCGAATTATATTTCATGAAGAAGAATATTGAAAATTTAAATTTTATTATGAAAAATTCATTATTATGACACTTATCATTATTATTACACATGTAAGTACTCAAAACTTATTAGAAAAATATTGAAAATTGTTTCTTTTTTTCAAATTAGTCACAGAATATTTTCCTCTTGTTTGTAAATAATTTACAATCGTTTAAACCATTATTATTCGTTTGACACTAGTGACACTAGTGACATAACCTATGAATGTGTATTCCGCCAATTTAAAATACCATCGACTTTCTTTTTTTTTTGAACTGTTCGATTATTTTTATTTATGTAATTACTTTTTATCAAGTTTTACATGATTTTATTACTATTTTTGAGTTCTCTTCCAAATTAAATTTGAATCTCCCGCATATTCCGATCTGTCCCGAATGATCCCGAACCAAAACAACCCTGATAAATGGCGGCTCGGAGGCCTTCAAGTAGGCACAGATCGTTCCATTGAATCCTGCATCCAGTGTATTATATATATCAGTGGTCTGAATCCACTCGTGTAGATTAATAATCTACCTCCATCGTCTACGCCTCCATGTGACTGCGCCCTGAGGGCCCTACCCATGATTTATATGACCGTGCTTGCGATAGATGTAGCATTGTGAATCCATCCTGTGTTTTCGTGTGTTTTGACAGATTTTGAAAGCTGTATTATTAGAATGTGACGAATGTATAACTTTGAAAATTTCGAAAACCATGAGATAAGCTGAACCTACAGTTTTGCATATTTCAGATATCAAATGATATGAATGTGCCAGTTTAAAATTATTACGAGTTACGAGCGATCCGCAATTTTTAACATATAAAGGTAAGATGAATCTTTCTCAACCAAACATTATGTACCATTTTCAATGTCTACTCAAGTGTACTCTACACGCAGGATCAATTAAACGAACAGATTTATGTTATTATCATTTATGATCATCTTCAATAGATTCTTAGGAGGCTGGCTCCATTCAGTGAAAATGTGAAAAATAGCCTCAAAGAAATTATTTTTCAGAGCTCAAATGGAAAATGTCAAAATCAGTAATTTTATAATTTTTTAATTACACACGGTATAATTCATCTTGTGCCGGTTCGACGTTCGTTATTGAATGATATTGAATCATTTTGCATAACGCATAAGAAAACGTGCTCTAATTAAATATGATAAGTTATCGGTTGTTGAATTTATTATTGAAAGGAAGAATGATCCTGTCATTAGTTACCTGTTTTTTTAATAGTTATGATGATGTTAATTATATTAAAAAATCTATCGAACAGCTGTAAATCCAAATTTCTACTCATTATTAATAAATATTTTTTACTGTTTTCCAATTTATTGAAACGGTTACTTAAATATTAGGTATTTTCACTTATTCGTCAGTTGGTGCCATGGTTTTTCCCTCAGTGCTGGACGAAGTGAATTTACCTGGCGATGAATCGAAAATGCCTAATAGGAATACGATTTTTAAATTTAGTTGCCATATTTTCGGGGGAATTAAAAAACAATTTTGTTCACAGAAAATTTGAACAAAAAAGTGATACAAATTTCTGCTTATAATTAATAAATGTCTTTTGTTGTTTGGTAATTTATTGAAAGGATTGCTGTAAATATTGGACCTAAATTTTTAAATTTGGTTGAAATATTTTCGTGGAAATTTCAAAAACATTTTGCGTTACTGAAAACTTGTACAAAAAATTGATTCAAATTTCTATTTATTATTAGTAAATGTCGTTTTTATTGTTTGGTAATTGATCGAAAAGCTCGCATTAACTGATTTAACACATTTGTCTAATTTAATTGCCATACTATCGTGAGAATTAAAAAACAAGTGTTTTCTGACAGAAAATTTGGACAAAAAAGTGATACGAATTTCTTTTTATTATTAATAAATGTTTTTCACTGTCTGGTAATTTATTGAAAGGGTTGCTTTAATCATTGGACCTCCATTTTTCAATTTGGTTGCAATATTTTCGTGGGAATTTCAAAAACATTTTTTTTTATAGAAAACTTGCACAAAAAGTTGACTCAAATTTTTATTCATCCTCAATAAAGGTTTTTTTTATTGTTTGTTAATTTTTCGAAAGAATCGCTTTCAATAATTGACTAAAATTTAAAAAATGAAATGCCATATTTTCTCGGGAATTCCAAAAACTAGTTTTTTACAGAAAATTTGGACAAAAAAAATATCTAAATTTTTGTTTTATACTAATAAATGTTATCTATTGTTCTGTAATTTATCGAAAACAGTGCAGCCCCACAACCGGGAGAACCCGGCGAAACCCGGGACTGAAATATTATACCGAGAAATTTTCCGCATTTCATAATTCGCGCGTTTTGTAGCTTGTAAATTGTTACTAAATAAACTTTTTCCGATAATTTTGGGTTCCTTTAAGTAATATGTGTGGGCACCTACATGAAAAGGGCTCTTATGGCGGGTCCTGGTTCAGTGGGTATTCGAGTTTTTCTAACTCAACGTAAAAATGATTATTTTCGGGTTTGAGTGGGGGGTGCTACTATGCTCTGTTCATGGAGAGAACGAAATCGGTCGTGCAAGTTTTCATGAAAGAAGGTGTCGACAAATTTTTTTTCATTCAGTCGACAGCCAATCGCTGCTAAAGGAGGACACAATTTTTTTCAAATAGACTGACCCAAGTGTTTTTCATAAATTTAGTATAGTCTCACTGCGGGCCAAATGAGCAGACCGTACGTGACAGTTACAATAGACCATAAATATTAAGGGACTTTTCAGTCAAACAGTCACTCCTACTATTTCACTCCTCTGATAAGCTGCGCGCAGAGAACGAAATTTCGTTGTTTCAGAATTTCGTTCTCTCGGAGAACAGAGTATTGGACCTGTGCTGAGTCCATTGGCACTGTTCTCGTGTTCCGAAAGTAACCGGAAATGAATATGTTTCATGTTCTGAGAAAGCAGTTTTTCGAAGTTCCAACTTCAGAAATGCTCTATGCCTCTGTACGTAACTCCATAACGACCATAAGGGCCCTTTTCTTGCGAACAACTATAGGTGTTGTATTATACTGGATGTTTTTTGAAACTTGAGACATCGAAGTATCTAAAAAATACGCATCCTATGAACAAAATATCCGTAATAAAAACTTTTTATATTCGAGGGGGAAAAGCATCTTTCAGTAAATTTACCACGTCCCACCCCCCAGGAGGCCCGGCGCCTTTGATCAGGCTACCGGGCGCGTCCTCGGGTTGCGGATTGGGGGGCCCTGTACCGAGGGTTTATGCTGAATACGGTTACACAACTCAATAAGCAGTCGCGGACAATGGTTCAGGGATGGTCCCGAAGGAAAAACCCCCAAGTCAAGGCTTTAACAACCGTGCCGAAGACTGCATGGCACCAGGGTGTGGTGTCGTAAACGGTGTCTCTAGGATACCAGGTCGCCTTCTAGAGTATGCAGACCTTACCCCCGCATGCGGGGCTCTGCGGTGGTGGACTTTTACTTCCCTAGCTACTCGTGGGAACAAGATGGAGCAAATAAACAAAAAATCAAACAGGAGTATATGTGAGGAGTTGGGAGGAGATCTGGATACGGTAAAAGTGCTGGACGACAGTCAAAAGTCGTATGCCAGACAAGACCGAATGCATGCGGAGGAAAGGATGAAACTGGGTCAAAAACTCTATGTGGATTTGGAGGATGTTTTGGACAGGATGCAGGATTTCTGCTGCACGAAGCGAAACATGTTCATGCCTATCAGGAAAGGACTGAAGGAGGCGCAGCTTCTACTGAAAAAGCTGGGACTGAGCGTAGGCTACGTTGAATCTTCTTACCAAGACGCGATAAAGCAGGTTGGAAGTGCGGTCGGGAAGGAATATATGAAGAAGGCAAACGTGTACAAGATGGACGAAGCTGCGAAAGCGACTAGCCAAACGGGGACCCAGCCGGAAGAAGCCGTGGAAACTCCCGCTCCCAACTTTGGGAAGCGCGAACGGGAGTCCACTATGAGTCCCATTGAGGTGAATTCTTCAAAGCCGAAAAAGAAGAGGCCGAGGATCCGCACTGCTGCAGAAGCGGTGACGTCGACACCAGAACGAGGAGAAGAGGAGCAGAAGCCTGCTGCTACTGTGAAGCAGGCCAAGTCAACAAGGCGAGCTCGACCTGAGGCGGTCTTCATAAGACCGGCCGCAGGCTCGAGCAACGCGGAGGTTCTCATGAACCTCAAGCAAAAGGTGAAGCCGGACACCTCTAGTGTCAAAATCAGGGGTGTCAGGCAAACCCGAAACGGAGAGGTTCTCGTGGAAGTCGGGCCGGCTGCGGATGGCAGATCTAGGCTGTCCGCGGCCATTAAAGAAGCGGTCGGTAATGGGGGAAGCGTGCGCGAGCTCGCTCCCTGCATCGAAGTCGAGGTCTTGGACCTCGACACGATTACAGTGGCGGAAGAAGTGGAGGCTGCTGCCCGTAACTACTTCGGAGAAGCAGTGACTGGAGATATGAAGGTGAGCTTGACGAAAAAGGCCTTCAGAGATAATCTGAATCGAGATTAATTGAGATATAATCTTTGTCGAGATGAAGGAGGAAATGGCTTCAAGGCTTCTCCGCATGGGAAACCTCAAGGTGGGATGGGTATCCTGTCGCGTGCGGAAGAAGACGGAGGCCTTGAGCTGTTACCGCTGCCTGGACTTTGGCCACATGGCAGCGGGCTGCAGGGGTCCAGACAGGACGAGGGCCTGCTGAAGATGTGGCAAAGAGGGACATAGGGCTGCGGCGACCAGAAGTACGCCCCAGTGCTTCCCCTGCGCTGCAGCAGAAGGAGAGTCCCGGACTGATCATCAGCCGGGGACGATGAGGTGCAGGGCGTTCCGAGAGGCAGCTTCGGTGAAGCAACCTCAAGGACACGTTGCCTAACGTAATTTACCCAACCAGGATGCCGAAGGCCGACGAGCCCGTTGTGTGGTACCACTAAACTACTGAGGACGATGCGTGCATCCTGGTTGGATGATGATTGGAAGAATGCCAAGCTGGCGCGTAAAGTTGGAAGCCGAAGCACGGCTTATTGGCTTTACCCCTATGTCCTTGAAGTAATGCGAAAGCGGTTCCGAGGACATGGGTTGGCAGGAAGAGGAGGTGAGTTTAGTGTGTATTGCCGTTTTGTAGGTCGAGTCCCACACTCAGTGCGTAAATGCATTCCCACCTCTCTAATAAAAAAATAAATAAAAAACCCCAGGAGGCAGGAATGTGGGTAACTTCATAATTTCAAATGGGAACCCCAATTTTTTATCACAGATTGAGATTCTCCTTTATGAAATAAGTAAGTTTTATTCGAAATATTTTTTTTCGATTCGCGAAAAATAAACCCCACCCCCTGCCTTCTTGGGGGGGGGGGGGGGGTGTAAATTTGTTCAAAGTCGCTTTCCCCCCTCGAATATAAGAAGTTTTTATTACGGGTATTTTTTTCATAGGATGTGTATTTTTTTATATTTCGATGTCTCAATTTAGAAAAAATACCCAGTATATAATAATCTACCATTCATTCATTTCATCCACATTGAAGATCCTATGCTTCCGCTCGCTGTTCGCGTGTTTTTTGTCTCGAGACATTTTCTGGCATGTCAATGAAACAGTTATATACCTTCGTATACCTCAGCTTGACGTCTTATAATAATGTAAATCCTATTCTAAAAAGATGATTGAGTCGAAGTCGAAATATCGTAAAGCCTTTTCCGCACTTCTGATTCGTCGTGTAGTTATCGATTGTGATTTTCGACAATCGATACTTGCCGTTCGGAAATTCCGGCTCCTCATTTGAATTTGGTTTCATTAAATGATTTTATTTATGTATAATATTATTATTTACTATGATAAACCAATAAATCAGTCATTGAGTCTAAGTCGAAAGATCGTAACGCCTTTTCCGCACTTCTGATTCGTCGTGTAGTTATCGATTGTGATTTTCGACAATCGATACTTGCCGTTCGGAAATTCCGCGTCCTCATTTGAATTTGGTTTCTTTAAATAATTTTATTTATGGATAATATTATTATTTACTATGATAAACAAATAAACAATGATATTAGTATGGTTTATCAGTCATATAATTACATGATTTATA
This sequence comes from Andricus quercusramuli, assembly GCA_932178445.1. Classification (NCBI taxonomy): domain Eukaryota; kingdom Metazoa; phylum Arthropoda; class Insecta; order Hymenoptera; family Cynipidae; genus Andricus; species Andricus quercusramuli. The sequence continues at coordinate 12,388 of CAKNXH010057731.1, forward strand.
TTGATGGTTATATTTTGTTAATTATGGTTTCATGGTCCAGTACTACATATCGATCCTTTTCCGGTTGTAACAACAGCTGAGCAGCAGTGAGATTCCGATAGCGTGTCGAAAATCGAACGGATCTCTTTTTCTAATGTATGGAGATAAAAAGAGAGGTTTGTTCGATTTTCTACTTCGAAACAGCATCTGAGTCCCATTGCAGGACACAAAATTTTTCGAAACGTGTCGGCTTTGTTAGTTTCTATTAAAAAACGTGTTCGGTTCTTAGTTTCGATTGAAAAACGTGTAAAACTTCTTCGAAACGCGTTGCTTTTATAGATTAAAACCGGAACTGCTACTTTCAAAAATTCTTCATTGGGAACACTGCAGTGGATAAAACGACATTTGAGAAGCATGCGCACGTGTAGTGTTCTAAAGAGTTTAAGTGCTCGGAGAAATTCTCACTAGCATGAGAATATGCTCGAGAATATGCTCGACCTTTATGTGCTTTTAGAATTTAATGAGCATTTTTGAGCATTTTGAATTAAGATTTAAACAATCGTATTTTCTGCTTTCAATAATAATAATTACATTGTTTAAATTTCGCGGGAAAATGCATCGCTTTAAATTCAACTCAAAACATTAATTTTCTATCAAAAAGACTAATTTTAAACAAATCACACGAATTCCATCTGAAAAAAATCAATTTTCAACCAAAATTAGAACAGTTGAAATTTCAGAAAAATAAATGTTCAACAGAACAAAATAATTCAACAAAATAATTCAATCTGAAACTAAAAAAGATAAATTTACAAACCAAACATATAATATTCAAAATTTGCAGTTAGAGAAGAATATTAAAAAAAACGAGTTTTCAGTAAAATTAATTAATTTTTAACTGAAAATATAAATTTTCAAGCGAAAATGGAATCGTTATATCTTCAGTTGAAAAGAAAAATTAATTTTCAACTGAAAAGAAATGAACTTTCAACCAAAGAAATTAATTTTTAATCGCAATGATGAATTTTTACACAAAAATATTAATAGCAGTAGACTTTTCAATCCAAAAGATGAATTTTCTATCAACAAAAAAACGAATTTTCAACTAAATAGTTTTTTTCCAATGAAAGAAATGAATTCTTAACAAAAAATAGCATAGTTCAAGTGATTTTTCAACTAAAATGATGAATCTGCAATTTTTAAAATTTAATTTTGAACCAAATACATTGATTTTCAAAAAATAGTTCGATTTTCACCGAAAAAATTAATCTTCAATAAAATTAAAGTAAATTTTAAACGAAATAGTATAATTTTCAACTAAGGAAAAAATGTGCTTTTTTGATAACAAAAAAATTATTTTTTAACGACATAATTCAATTTTAAACCCAAAAAGATAAATTTACAAACCAAAAATATAATTTTCAATTTTCAGTTACAGAAGTATATTTAGAAAAAACGAGTTTTCAGCGAAATTAATTAATTTTCAACTAAAAATATAAATTTTCAAGCGAAAATAGAATATTTATATCTTCTGTTAAAAAAATTAATTTTCATCCAAAAAGAAACAAATTTTCAACCAAAGAAATTAATTTTCAATCACAATGATGAATTTTCAACCGAATAGTTAAAAAATATATTCATTAAATTTTCTACTGAACAGATAATTTTTTAACGAAAAACATTACATTTCTATCAAAGAAAGTAAATTTGCCACAAAAAATGGAATAGTTAAAGTGAATTTTCAACTAAAATGATGAATCTTCCATTTAAAAAAATTTAATTTTCAACCAAATACATGAATTTCAAACTAAAAAGATAAATTTTACACCAAAAATAAATTAGGATCATTTTCAGTTCCTGAATAAATTTTCAAACAAAAAACAAACGAATTGTCAACAAATCTGTTGAATTTTCAACCAAAAAGGTGAAATTCCAACTAATGAGAGTACTCTTTTACCAAAAAAGACGGACTTTCAACAAATAGTTGAATTTTAACCCAAAACAGATAAATTTTCAAATAAAAACAGGATACCTATTTAAATTTTCAGTAAAAATGTTAATTTCCAATCAAATTAAAGTAAATTTTCAACGAAATAGTATAATTTTTAACCAAGAAGACTACATTTTTATCAAAAAGATAAATTATCGACAAAGAATGGAACAGTTATATTTCCAGCTTAAAAAATTAATTCTAAATAAGAAAAATACAAGTTTCAAATCAAAACGATCAATTTTCAACCGATGATATGAATTTTCTTACAAAATAGATGAAGTTTTTAACAAAGTACAGGAAGTTTCAAACAAATATTTTAATTTTTAAGGAATTTCCAACCAAAAGCAGAAGAAATTGTATTCATCCATCGTATCACAGTGTACTGTGAAGATGTTTATCCATTTACTTTCAAACGTCGTCAATTTCCAATAAAATTAGCATTTGCAATGACTATTAACAAAAGTCAGGGACAAACTTTCGATAACATCGGAGTAGATCTTCGTAAAGATGTATTTAATCATGGACAATTGTATGTGGCGTTTTCGCGAGTTATGTCTGGGCAAGCATTACGGATTTTCTTAGGAGAAAAACGCCAAAGTGATTTGGTTAAAATTACGTGTTCACAGAATTGTTTAAATAAATTATAGTTTGAATACGATATACATAGCAATAATATTGAATGTATTTAATTATTATTACACTATTTTTTTCATGATTGTTAGGCATATGTACTTTTATAAGAATCTTAAATAATTGAAAAAATTTAATCAGATAGTATTTTCAAAACTGTCATTAATCGAAATGAGTAAAACCCGCGCGCTTCAGCGCGCGTACGGTCTCGTTACGAAAAATGAGGTGGTGTTTCTTTGTATGGGCTTTAGTTTAGAAATGGCCTTAGAGCTTGCACCACTAACTCCGGATTCAAATTTAAAGGCGTATCTTACAAACAGAAATCGGGCTTTCATATGGGGTCCCCCCTCACCCCTATTGTTGCAGATATCTTCATGGACGATGTAGAAAAACAATGCCTAGCAAAACTTCAATTCGAAATTCCATTCTATTTCCGGTATGTCTATGATATCATAACCGCAGTACCAAAAAATGAAGTAGCGGCTTAAAAACCAACTGGTACAAAAAACCTACTAGCTCAGATAGAGTTCCTAATTTGTTCTCACATCACCCGATGAAATATAAAATAAATTTTATCAAAAGCCTTGTAGACATTAGTATCATTGGTTTTCATAAAGATTTCCATTCTCAAAATATCAAAAAAATCAAAGCAAATTTTAAAAACAAATCGTTACCCCTTAGAAATGATAAACAGGATAATAAAACATCGCTTACATGCCATCACACAGAAAATCTCTTACACAAACATTCAAACCCATCAACCCTCGTCTAGCCGTGCCTCTACAACTACGCACACACTAACTAGTGACACTCACACAGAAATTCAAACACGTCAACCCTCGACTAGCCGTACCTCTACAAACACGCACACACTAACGAGTAATACCGACACAACCGACCCAGATCAACCTGTGACCTCACTACAAGCAACGAAATACATATCACTACCATACATACAGGGACTCTCAGAAAAATTGTCAGGCATTCTTAAACCTTTCAATGTAAAACAGGCCTTCCGAAATTTTAATGATCTATCATCCTTCTCAAATCAAAGAAAGATCCTATGCCTAAACTTGACAGTAAAAATGTAGTTTATGAAATACCTTGTTCTGGTTGCGCCTCCTTCTACACAGGCACAACAAAACGTCCGATTAAATTCAGAATACATAAACACACAAAAGACGTCTATAAACCACCTTCAAAATGGACCGCGTTAACTAAACATTCCTAGTATGAAGCCCACAGATTCAATTTCCAACAGACTATAATCATTGACATTAACAACAAGTGAACCTAATACTGTCAATCAAAGAATAGACATTCAAAAACCTTCTTATCTTTATAAGGCTTTATTTAAAAAACAGCAAACAATTCTGTATTCACTTTCTGCTATAATTTCATCTTCTAGTGTCCTTGTACGTTCTTGAATCAATTGCTTTATTACAAATTCTTATACTATTTAGACGATCTAGAAGCCTCAATAAATTTTTTATTATTTTTGATGACTAATACGTGTATTTTTGTATCAATGTAAGTACCGTGACGGACGCACGTTTTTTAGAACATGATTTGTACGCTGCACTATTTTTGGTCAAATTTCTGCGAATTAAAATGTTTTAAATTTATAATATATATATATATATAATTAAAAACAAAGTTAAACAACCACCGCAGGGTACCACTAAGAGCAACTGCCATCTTGAAAAAATGTCAATGGCCCCCAGTAGAACCGCGGTAAAATACACCTATGGCCACGTCTCACATCCGTGAGATGGGTGGTCACAGGGCACGACGAAATCACAACGACAGGCCGGCGAAACCCTCGTGTGTCTTGAGGACACGAAGCGACCCAAGGATGACAGCTTTCTGCATCCATCTCGCAAGAGCCTTGGCATATTTTTGGCACGCGGGTATGGCTTTAAGGTTACGAACCAGCGATAATTTCACACCTCCGAGAGCACCTATCACAAGAACAATCACTCGTACCGAATATTTTGGGTACAGTCGAAGCAGCTCTCTTTTAAGGTCTTGATATCTCTCCTCTTTTTCTTTCTCCTTTGCAGTGATGTTGTATTCGGATGGAGCCGAGAATTCGATCACGAATATAGTTCGTTTCTCGAAGTCTTGGAGAACAATGTCAGGCCTCGAGTGCGCAACGGAGACTGCTGCCCGAAAATCGTAGTTCCAGAAAATCTGGCACTTCTCGTTTCGGACAATTGACTCTATATCCCTTGGAGCGTTCGGCAGGGCAGGGTCGCGACCAACACCGTAAGAGCGACAAAGGTGGTAATAAAGTACTCTTAGGGCCGCATTATGTCTATAGATATACGTTGTTCCTGCGTGGGTCGGACACCCCGATAGTATATGTTCTAGGTACTCAGCGTGTGCATGACACGCTCTGCACCTATCACTGGGAACTTCTTGACATAAAATGCGGGCGCGGTATGCTAAGGTGGAGATTACACCGTCCTGGCATGCGAAAATAAAGCCCTCTGTACCTGAATTGAGCCCTGATGATTTGAGGAAAGCAAAAGTTTGCTCCTTCGACAAGGACTGTTTTTCTACATTTCTGTGAAAGTTTCCGTGCATTTGCTTGTCGAGTAGCTCTTGGTGAAATTTTCCAACCTCTGCTTTCTTTACTTCGGCTTTTAGACGTGAAGCATCTAGATGGAGTAATGCACTTTCCTCACTTCTGATGTTAAAATTCAGGCCAAGGGTCTCGGCAGCTTGCTCCGCGGCTTTGTAAAGGAACGCCCCTTCGCCAATCATCTCGTGGTTTCTGACCATCTTTAGGAGAGGATCTCTGCCATTCGCAACGATGTAAGCTGTACTCAAAACAATTCGGTTATGAAGACACTGGAGATTCAGAAGTCCGCGTCCGCCTTGCTGGCGTGAAATGTATAATCGCGGAACTGACGAATTGATATGCAAGCTTTTATGCATATGCATGATCTTACGCGTGGTGACATCAAGGGCCTTAAGCTCGTTCTTCGTCCATTGAACCACCCCAAACGAGTAGAGTAGAACCGGGACGGCAAGCATGTTAGTCGCAGATACCTTGTTCAACGCCGACAGATTGGAAGACCAAATCTGTCGAAGAAGATGCTTGTATCTGCTTCGGAGAGACTCCTTCACTGATGTTACGTCCTGAATGCGGCTTTGAGGCACGCCCAGGTATGTATAGGTCTCTCCAGTGTTAAGATGTCTAATAACACTTATATCCACAAGCTCAGGGTCCTTGGGAACGCCAGTAATCTTTCCTTTCTTCAAATGAATTTTGGCACACTTGTCCAAACCAAAGTCCATCCCAATCTCTCCTGTGTAGTTCTTGACGATATTTAAAGCAGTTTGAAGTCTGCTTTTACCAGCGGCATAGATCTTCAGGTCATCCATATAGAATACATGAGTGACCTTATGCTCGCGACTATTAGTGTCGCCACAGAGGTATCCAGGAGAATTTCGTAGTGCAAGAGATAGAGGCAAAAGTGTGATGCAAAAAAGCAAAGGGCTCATACTATCCCCTTGAAAGACGCCCCTCTGGAAGGTGACGTTGTTCGTCGTCAGACGATAATTCCTAGATGAGATGGTAAATCTAGTTTTCCAAAGAGGCATCAATCTCTCTATGCATCTCACTATGTGTGGATGTACCTTCAAGCTTTCCAACAGACAGATGATAAGTCTATGAGAGGTTGAATCAAAAGCTTTCCGGTAGTCAATCCAGGCCATTGACAGGACGCGCTGATGGACTGTAGCGTCTTTACAGACACACCTGTCAATCAGCAGGTTCTCTCGACAGCCTGCTACACCTTTTTTCGAGCCACGTTGTTCGTGCATCTCTCGCCATACAGGCTCAATTCGTCGAACAATCCTGTTGTTTAGGATAGCTGTAAAAATCTTATACAGTGTGTTCAAACAAGTTATTGGCCTGTAATTCTCTGGTTTGGACAAGTCGCCTTTTTTCGGTAGGAGTATAGTGCGTCCTAACACTAGCCACTGCGGAATGGGCCTCTCCGACTTTAAATATGAGGTGAATATGCGGGCCAAATGTTGGTGTGTAGAAGTAAACTTCTTCCACCAAAAGTTCTTGATACAATCTGGTCCAGCACCGGAAAAGTTCTTCGTGCCTCTAAGTGCTTTTTTCACCTCTTCGGCAGTGACTGATGGGCACTCCTCCTCAGATTTTATGAGGCTGTCGCAAAACTCCTTGAAGCGGATGATATTGTCAGTATCTTCCTTCAACTCTAGTGTTTTCGGGATCTTGTACACCTCTCTCCAAAAAGTCTCTACCTCCTTGGGCTTGGGAGGATTTTTTACAAAAACAGGGGGATCACTGAAGAGGCGCGATGGGTCAGCGAGAAACTGTTGATTCTCTCTGATCCATCTCTCCCTCTTCTGTATCCTCCTCCTTGCGTCAGATAACAGCCTTATTTTGTCAACAATATGTTGCTTGATTGTCAGCAGCTTTGACTTGTTTAGTGTGTGATTCAAGGTCCTTAGTTCTTGGGCGAACTTTCGAACCCTTTCCGTGAACGGTCTACCAGATGTTATGTAGTCAATCACACATTGAACACGGGACGCATTCTGTCTTGCCCATCCAATTTTCTTGTTCAGTTGATGCAAGCGTCTTCTTGTCTTTTGATCCATCGTCGGTTTGAGCCTTCGATTTGAATCAGCCAAAGCTCTCGCAGCACCATAAACTGAGCAATTGATGGTCCAGAGGTCGGACTCTTGCGAGATATCTCCACAAAGGGAGGCATCCATTTCAGCCAGATCTTGGGGCTTAAGAGGAACTTGCATGTTGATGTTCCTCCTTGTACTGAAATTGCCATCATCTTCAAGAAGGTGCCTACTTTCTGCGGTTGGTCTTAATGTCGTTTCATCTTCGTCTGCAGCTTGTTCAAGCAGCGGTTGAGGAAGCGCTCCGCGTACATATCCATTTTTGCGGAGGTAGTCGGCTTGATTTCGCAAAGACTGATGCGAAACGTGTTGAAGCTCTGGGTGTTTCTGGCACCACAGAGTATGCATACGCGCCATAAAGCCTCCACGAACAGGGATAATACTGGCATCGTAGCAGTCTAACACATCATTCTTAAGTTGATCCGTCCACTCAATGTGGGCGTTTCGCCGGTTCGTCGTTGTGTTTCCATCTAAATTATTTTCAGCACCCCGAACTCTAGGATGATCGGCATTGTTTGCCGATCCATTGTCGGGTGCTCTGCGCGTTCGATCGTTTTGAACCGCATCTACAACATTTTGGTGGTTTTTTGGTTTCATTGTTGTTCCCACGAGCAGCTAGGGAAAGGGTTCGTCCATCCTTGTAGAGCCCCGCGTGCAAGGATAAGGCTATTACTCTGAGACATCGCCCGATATCCCAGGGTCACCGTTAAAGACACCTCACCCAGGTGCCATGCAGCTTTCGGCACGGTTCGCACACCTTCGCTTAGGGGTTATTCCTTCGGGACCATCCCTGAACAATTGTCCGCGACTGCTTATTAATTATTGTACCCATATTCAGCAGAAACCCTTGGTACGGGGACCCTCTATCCGCAACCCGAGGACGCGTTCGGTGGCTTTGTCATAAGCCCTTCGGTTCTATTCCAAGGGAATCGAAACCGAAACCGAAATATATATATATATATATATATATATATATATATATATATGTGTGTGTGTGTGTGTGGGTGTGGGTGTGGGTGTATTGTAACTGACAACTTTTGGTCTTTAACTTGATTATAATTATAATTGCTTATGTTTGACTAATTAATTAAAGTTCTAAAGTAAAATGGGGTCGCCATGAGAGAAAGACTAAGATTCTTTATAAAAACGAGAGTTTCTTCATATTAACCTGAGCTATCTAAATCATACATGTATTTTAATCGCCTATTCTCTGATCTTCATATGATTGGTTTAAAATATAACACGCATAAAATGTCTTTATTGTATTCCCTAAACTTTGGTACCGACGATATTCGGTCTCTTAACAACTATGCACACACAGTAATTTTTCTTATTTTTATTGGCTATATTTTCTTTTATATCAATTCTCTTTTACAACACAAATTAATTCTCAGTACATACAGTAAGGAGTAATTTTAACTCTAGAATATCTCTGAAATAACTCTGAAATATCTAAAATAATAGTCTTTTGTACTCAATCAGTAATCTGAATGTTCTACTCTAAATTTCCATAACGGGGTAATTAAGAATAGTCCCTTATTCAATGGGAAGCACAGGCTCCGGAGTCTTAGATCATAAATACCGAGATAAATGGTCAGGCCTGAAGGGCACAGTGGAAGGGACGGTTCCCTTGAGTTGAGGCTCTGAGTGACACGTTGTCACTCGTTCGTGGCAATTTGCTTTTTTATCCTATATGGACCTTCGTACAAAGCCGTATGTGACACGTTACAGGCCATTGCTAGTATTCATCCTCCCACTGAGAAGGTAACGCCCTTTTTGTCTTTGTTTAATCTTGCTAATTGCTTTTCACGCTTTCTGTTGATTCGTGCTCGAAGCACCACGATGATTTGCTCGTGTTGATCCTCTATGGGTCGGGACGGCGTTGGAGGTAGTAAATCTGTCCACCATCTTTTTGGCTTTCGTCCCCACAAGGCCTCATAGGGTGCGATCTTCGTTGTCTCATGATATGATTCGTTTAAGATTGTTTCTACGTTCTTAAGTTCGGCGAACTATGATCCATGTTTATCATGAGGTAGGAGGGTCCTGAAGAGTCTTGCGAGCTCTCGGTTGACTCTTTACACCATATTTGCCTATGGGTGGCGTATCGATGTTAATATTCTCTGGATTTCTCGGTCATTGAGTGCCTGCCTCCATTTGTGACTCGTGATCTGTGTCGCCCTATCAGAGAGTACCCCTTGTCACTTGTCCCCTTGCGAAGGGGATACAATTTGTTAAATTTTGTAAAAGTATCTAGCATTACAAGGAGGTACTCATATCCAAATTTCGTTTTGGTTGAAGGTCCAAAAAAATCAATGGATATGAGTTCCAGTGGCTCTCGTGATAACACTGGCTCTTGTAATGCCTGTGAGGGTTGAGTGGAGATTTTATTGCGCTGACACGAGTCACAAGTTGCGATAGTTTGCCGTGTCATTTTTGCCATACTTGGAGAATAAAATGACACTCTAAGAATCCTATAGGTTTTCTCTGCTCCTAAGTGTCCATAGGAGGCGTGGCACTCCCATATGAGCATTTTCATAGGTTCTTTCGGTACGTAAATACGATGATTCGCGCCATCCGAATGATAAAAGGCGTCATTGATGATCTTAAAACACGTTTCTTCATTAGGACTCTAGTTTCTCCTCGACTTTTTTTTATAATTGTCTTTATCCTGCAATCGATTCAATATATCCGCCATTACATTATCTTTTCCTGGAAGATGTTCGACCTTTATATTATAATCCTGTATCGCGACAATCCAGCGCGTGAGACGTGCACCTTATGATCAAAAAGTACCCAGAATTCTTCAATAAAACGAAAACGGTTCAATTATTCATCTATATTCATTTTATTCCCTTCAAAGTAATCTCGAATGGAAGCAATACACATATTTCAATGCTTCCTTCAATGTGCAAAACACTTTTCATAGGCCGATTTTGGAATCGCCTCCAGCTCCTTCTGCGAATTCTCATTTATCGCCTCAATCGTCTCAAAACGCCTTCCGCGAAGTGTTAACTTGAGTCGTGGGAATAGAAAAAAGTCACAAGGAGCCATGTCAGGTGAATACCGAGCTTGCGGGACGGTATGAACGTTGTTTTTGGTCAAATAATCGCGTACAAGATGAGATGTGTGAGCCGGTGCGGCTCAAGCCGCGCTTTAACTTGTCTAATGCCCAAGACATCGTGCATAACGCTCTGCACCGATCCGAACAAGACGCCAAGATTTGCTAATATCTCCCTGATGCTCACACGACGATCTTTGAGGACAATTTTCTTAACTTTTTCTATGTTTTTGTCGGTCACAGAGGTAGATGGACGACCGGAGCAAGGCAAATCATCAACCACAGTACGGCCCACTTTGAACTCATTATATCACTCGTACGCTTGTGTTTTCGACATTGTCGAGCCCCGTAGGCTACCGTTGACATTTTCAACGCTTCTGCACATGATATATTGTTATAAACAGAAAATTTCAGGCAAACTCTTTGCTAGAAAAATCGACATTGCGAAATTCGCAGAACAAAACAAACAATGACTTGTTTACAAAGATATCACGCACAAACTCTCAAAAAATGGCGCTCAAACACATGTTTGAGCACCAGATAACAGATGTCCCAACCTAGAAAAAAAATGTTTTGACAATATCTCAAGCGCGGTTTGTTTGAATGATAAATTGCGGGTACTTTTTGATCATAATGTATTTACCAACTTACACGCTTTTAAGAATGTGAAGGCGAGATGGTCTGTCCGGTTAATTATCTCCACTCCGTGGATGTACGTCAGAAATTTCTGCAAGGCCCACGCTATTGCCAGAAGTTCCTTTCAGTAGTGAAATACGTCAATTCCGGTCCTTTGAGAGTAAGACTTGCCAAGGTAATACTTTCTTTCTCTCTTTTGTCGTTTAATCGATATAAAACTGCGCCCAACGCATAATTGCTGGCGTCAGTTTCCAAGTAGTAACTTCTTCTTGGGTCGGGAAAGTAGAGCATAATTGAAGTTCCAAAAAGTTGCTTAATTCTTTCGAAACTTTTTTGTTCTTCTTGATCCCATTTCCAAGGTTTTCCCTTTTTTATCAGCTTGATAAGGGGTACTGTTTCTTCTGTATGCTTGTCACTAAATTTTGAATAGAAATTGATTAGGCCAAGGAATCCTCTTAATTGCTTCAATTTTTCGGCGCTGGGAAATCGTGTATGCAATTACTTTTTTCCGGATCTGGTTTAATGCCTTCTGGTACAGCTACGGCCTCCTTGTTCGGGTGCTAGTATTAAATCGCTTACGTGGGCAAACATCTTCATAGCATATTCTGCACAGGATTTGTCCTTGCCAGGTACAAAGTGGCCGAATTCTAGCTTCTTTTTAATTTCGTGTTCGGTATGTTCATTCTAATACCTTTGCTGAAACTTTAATTCAAAGGTATTGAAATCGGGCACGTCCATTTTCACGACTAACCACCAATCATTTGGAGGGCCTGGCAAAGATCTCTCAATCAGATATTCAGTGTCGCAAACTCTGGGACGGACTACCTCACAGTACTGCTTTAATTGGCTCATGTACCGCATCGGACTTCCTTCTCCGTTAAACTCGCGTAGTACGTACTTGATTTGAGTCTTCACCATCGCAGCGGGGTTGCTGGACCGAGCATTGAGATCGTCGGCTATACGCTCAGCTACTCTAGCGTGGGCGGTCTCTAGCCTGTTGATTTGTGCCTGCATACGGATTTCTCGATCCTCCATGCTTTGAGTGACGTTGCGTGTAGCTTTTAAGGACCTGCTTATGCTTGCTTCCAGAGCCACGAGCTTGGCTTGTAGAACTTTGTCCTTTTCTGCTATTTGTTGCTCCCGGTGTCTCTTTTCTTCTGCTAGTACTCGTTGTGTTCTTTTTTCGAGTTCATCCAGTCTCTGATTAATCATCATCCACATTATCTCTGAGCTTTGTTCAGGTGGCAATTGGGACGTGCTGGGTGACTCCTCCATGTTTTCCGTCGGGGTGTTGCGAATCGTTGTGTCCAGATATTCTTGTGGTTCCGTCTCGCTCGGTGATTTTCTCACGATTTTCGATGAACGTAGATTATTTGTATTCATTTTGACGGTTTGAGTAGACACTGGAAAATTCACTGTTTATTTGGCTGACGTAGACCATAGATAAAATTCACTGATTGTTTTTCACTTTATTTTCACTGTCTTTTATTCGCGATTTAGACCTTACCGATAATATTTAAGTTTTTATTCTTGTCACGATCCTGTGATCGTGTATTTTCTTTAGGACGTATAATCTAAAGTTTCACTCATTAACACGATTCGTTGTTTAAACGTACGGATTGCTGTTTATCGCCCATGAAATGCGAACATGGAGTCACTTTCGAAAGTGATTTCTTGATTTAGTTCGTCACGAATTGTGTAACACTCACGAAGGAAAATTTTTGATTCATAAAATACCGTTATTCGTCCTTCACACTCAATAATTGTAATATACTGTTCGTAGCACTTGTTTTCACATTCGTAATTTCGTTGCCCCTTGATTGTTCGCATTCCGCGAGACACTTGTCTACTTTTCCCTTACGACGACTGTCTTGGTTGGTTTTCCTGTTTTCTAAGTATTTATCTAATTCAGCCATTCCCTGAGGTATATTTTTCTGGCTTATTGGGGGAGGTAAGTACACTTTTTTGAAATTCTTGTCACGGCTAAAGAAAGACTCAATCAATTTTTTCCTATCCATTCTAAACGAGGTCTAGCAAAAAGAACCTTACTCTTTTTTCAATAACTCATGGCTCCACGTTGGGTGCCATTTGTAACTGCCAACTTTTGGTCTTTAACTTGATTATAATTATAATTGCTTATATTTGATTAATTAATAAAAGTTCTAAAGTAAAATGAGGTTGCCATGAGAGAAGGACTAAGATTCTTTATAAAAACGAGAGTTTATTCATATTAACCTGAGATATCTAAATCATACATGTATTTTGATCACCTATTCTCTGATCTTTCTATGATTGGTTTAAAATATAACACGCATAAAATGTCTTTATTTTATTTCCTAACCTTCGGTACTATGCACACACAGTGATTTTTCTTATTTTTATTGGCTATATTTTCTTTTATATCAATTCTCTTTTACAACACAAATGTATTCAAAGTACATACAGTAAGGAGTAATTTTAACTCTAACGTTATTTCTCTTAGGAGATCAATCCGAATACACACCACAAATTGAGAATTTCGTAATAATAATAGTCTTCTGTACTCACTCAGTAATCTGAATGTTCTACTCTAAATTTCCATAATGGGGTAATGAAGACTAACCCCTTATTCAATGGGCAGCACAGGCTCCAGAGTCTTAGATCATAAATACCGTGATAAATTGTCAGGTGCGAAGGGCACAGTGGAAGGGACGTTTCCCTTAAGTCGAGGCTCTGAGTGACACGTTGTTACTCCTTACCTTTAAAAGGAGGCGCAGGTAAGAAAGAGTTTCCTAAGGCAAACAGAGAGATGGAGAGAGAGAGAGAGAGAGTCTCTACAGAATATATGATCCTTAAAAACTGAGAACATTCCCTTTCATGGGTTTTCTCTGGATTTAAAATAATTTCGGTGGAAAATACATAATTCTGTGGGACTTCCAGTTCGGTGAGGATAGAAAGTAGACGTGGGTTAGAGCCAAAGCGAGTTTTGGACAGTGTTTGAGATGAAAAGTGTGAGGGAAGGTGATAAAAACTTGTAAAAAGGTGAAGAAAGGTTCTTGGGTCCAGTGGAAGTGAATGCGAGAAAGGAGGTGAAGCAGGGGAGATAAAAAGTGTCTGGAAAAAAGTGCCAGCGCCGCCTATTAGTGGAATAGAAAAGGTGAAGAAGGGACGTTGACTAGGGTAGTAGTGCGAAGATCAGCTGGGCTGAGAGAAACAGAGAGTGAGAGAAGTGAGAAAGGTGTTCTAGCGTAAGAGTCGAAAAGAGAGAAATGGATGACGAGAAGAAGAAGACTTTGGAGGGAGTCTGGAATGCAGTGAAGGAGCTTGATAAGCAGCACGAAAATTTTTTGGCATACCTGTTGCTAGATTGGGAGTTGGAGCGTGAGGTGTGAGGCAAAGAAGAGCAAGAAGGAAAAGAGAGACGTGAGAGAAGTAGGATACCAAACAGAAGAAGAGTACAGAACGTAGATAGGCCAGCCGAAGAAGCTTACAGAAGAAAATTTGTTGAGAGGGAAGGAAGATAGAGCGGAAAGGAGAAGGAATTTAAAAGTGCTGGGAGTTGGGAAGGAAGATAATGAACTGGCTAACGAGGTGGGACTCTTGGCCGCACATACGGAAATCCAGGCGAAAGTGGAACGGGCGAAGAAAAGAAATGGTGGGATGCAGCTCCAGTTGAAGACATGGGAGAACAAAAGGGACGTATTTAACGCCCAAGGAAAATTGAATATGGCAGTGGAGCGAGTAGGAAGGAGAGATGATAGTGACCGGTACAACAACAAAGAGGACAGAAGAACAAGATGGGAGGAGGAACAACGCGGCGGAGCATGGTAGAGGAGGAGGATAAGTGAGTGAAAAGTAATGATGGGGGACAGTGATAGTGAGAAAGAAAAGTGCTGGGGCACAAAGTATGAAAATAGAACGTGTTTAGAGACGCTAAGGAGAATGAAAGAGCGATAATATTTTTGGAAAGCTCATTGCTGTTTGTGAGTATGAGTATAGTTATATAGTAAGGTAGAGTAAGATGAGTTTCTGGATAAGAAGAGCTGTTAAATGGGAGATTAGCTCTTGGTGCGTGATGGTTGATGCTGAGGAACCGCGTAGGTTACAATTTATTGTCTTATGATTTTGTTCTTTGTTATAATGCTGTTCTTGGGTGGTTTAAGAAAGGAAGTGCGAGTGAAAGCAGAAAAAGGGAAAGTAAGGTTAGGACCTAGATCACTGCAACTGTGAGAAGGCCAGGTGTCAATAGATACAATAAGGTTGTGTTTGGGTTTTAATAACAGAAGTGTAAAGCAGAGTAGCGGTAAAGTGATAGTGTGGGGTAAAGGGCTGCTGGGGCACCATGGGATAGGGCTTCCGTTTCCTCTTAATATAGGGAAGAATAGGAGTACACAAATAATTTAAGTTAGGCTTAAATTTGAGGAGGTGATGTATAATTTGTAATGGTTTTTTGAAGACTCTTAAACCCGTAACAGGTTGAGAGTATACTAATAAATACATACATACATACATTTAATTCTGTGAATTTAAATTACAGCCTTTTTTTACCAGGTTAAAATGAAACACATTCAGTCTGCACATAAGACCCTAAGATAAATTGACAGGAATTGATCTTTTTGCACGCCACTTCTTAGACTAGTTGGCAAGCAATCCTTGCTTTACTTATCAGTGGTTATGCAGAAAGAAAATAGTCAAAATCAAATGCATATAAAAGCTCATTACTCATTTCCGCGAAAAAGATATTTGAGAGATTCTCTCTGAACTCAAGATATCGCTGAATGCTTGAATAGCACCACGGGGGTCTATTTACAAGAAGGAAGAATAAAGTTGCTAGAGAATACTCCAACGCCTTCAAAATTCTTTTCCTAGAGAGATGTATAGGACAGGACAAGAAAATCAGATTCTCCAGCCACTCCTAAGTTACTCTCCTTTAGACCCTTGCGGCTCGACCGCAAGTCTTCAGCTCCCTATTTTTCGTTGCGCAACGGGTTTTATAAAACGCGCGGCATTTCTTCCTCCCACTGTTCGCGTCAGAGATGTTAGTGGGAGGCTGTGGAGTTTGCGCTCTAGATATTCTCCTGAGCGATGCAACTTTCCTTGAAGTTCATTCAGAAGAATATCTGTCAGCCTATCCCCAGGATGCTGTTCATGTAACACACACACACACACACACACACACACACACACACACACACACACACACACACACACACACACACACGCACACGCACACGCACACGCACACGCACACGCACACGCACACGCACACACACACACACACACACACATACACACACACACACACACTTTTTCATTTTGAAATAAAATGATTTTTAGTACGTTGTAAAGTATTTTGAAGTTTTCTCCTAACGTACGAATTAAAACGGAAAAGTTTCAAGAAAACCTGAAGCGAGCCCTGAGATTTAACCCAGACGGCGGTCTTAGTGTTATTCCTCTGTTTTTCAACTCATTGAAGTCAAGTATCCCTCTAGGGTGCGTGTATTGTACAAAAATTAGTTGGTTACTCAGAAAGTGCGAAAAAAATTGGGTAAACATGCTGAGTTACAGGTTTGGGCCTGTGGCAGGAAGCTTTATGGTCGAGCCTGCATCTGGAAGCCCTAAGCCTTTAACAATAAGCCACTCTGAGTTCAACTTAGCTGCCACAAATTCTTCAGGATCGGAGAAAAGCTACTGTTGAACTGAAAATTTTCATTTTCACTCATTTTCGTAATCGCTTCAAAACTATAATTTAAAAAATAATTAACATTTTTTTCACAAATCTGTTCTCAATATCTTCATAAATGCTTGTTGACAATTTCAAGTTAAAAAATCATAGCAAAGGCTCGCTACGAGTCTACAAATATTGTAATTTTATACAACTTTCAAGGTGTCCCAAATTTTTTTATAACTTTGTTGGTGTATTTAAATTTTACAAAATGCATCTTTACTGATAAGAGAACAAGTTTATAAAAGGTTAAATAAATTCACTTGTAATTTCTTGAACAAAATCAAGGAAGTAAAAAGAGTTACGTTTTACGTGTTAAACTCCATAAGACGCAAAAATTGATTTACAAAGTACTAAAAAATCATTTCATTCCAAAATAAAAAAATATGTATTTATTTGTTTCTACGAGAGAACAATTTGGCGTCGACGCGCGTCAGAAATTCCAAAATCTTGATTATGAATTAAAATATTCAGAACAAAAAGTTAGCCTTGTATACGTGATTACAAATTTTGTATGATGAACTGCTGGCTTTGTGACAAAGTAAATACATATTTCCGCGTGACGCACAAGCACTAATTAACGCAATTTTCAAATTGGGTTATTAAATAATTAAAAACATTAAATGACATTTTACCATAAAATGCACTTGCCCGATATACAGGGTGTCCCAGTACTCAGAAAACATTTTTGTATTTTTGAATTCTAACAAAAAAATGGCGTCGAAAATAATTATAAATTTTTTTTTCTTAAGTTGATAAGTACCGAGTAATTAACAATTAAAGATTAACCAATCAGAAGCACGCTTTAGAAGGTCGACAGTCCATGTGCCATCGACAAGAGTGTGTGCATAAACAAGTTCAGTTCGTATAATTTCTTCTCCGTTCGCTTTTTCAGTAGGTTGTGACTCTCTGGTGTAACTTCTCACGTCAAAGAGATTCCACAATTAACCAAATTCGACAACATTCTCATGAATTCTGTAAATACCCTTGAATTTTGTAGAATTTTCGAGAATTCAGTGGAATTCTCCTGAATTCTGAAGAATTCTCTTGAATGCAGCAGAATTTTCTTAAAATCAGCGAAATTTCCTGTAACGCTGTAGAATTCTTTTGATTTCAGCAGAATTCTTTTTAATTCAGTGAAATTTGCTTGAATGTTATATAATTCTCATGAATTCAGTAGAGTTCTCTTGAATTATGTAAAATTCTCTTGAATTCAGTAGCATTCTTTTAAGTTTCGCAGAACTCTTTTCAATTTAGCAGGATTCTCTAACGTTCGACAGAATTTTCTTCAGATCAACAGCATTCTCTTGAATAATGTAGAATTCTCCTGAATTTAGTAGAATTCTCTTAAAATATGTAAAATTCTCTTAAACTTTGTTTAATTCTCTTAAATTCAGTAGAACTCTCCTAGATTTGGCAGAATTCTCTTGAATTTAGTCAAATTATCCTGTTTTCTTTGGAATTTAGCAGAATATTCTTGAACAGAGAATTCTGCGGAACTTAAAAGATGCTGCTGATTTCGGAAGAATTTCGCTTATTTAAGACAATTTTACTGAAGTCAAGAAAATTTCACTGATTTCAAGACAATGTTGCTGATTTCAAGAGAATTCTGTCGAGCCTTAGAGAATTCTACTAAATTGAAGAAGATTTTACATAATTAAAGAGAATTCTACTGAATTCGAAAGAATGATACAGAAATCAAGAGAATTTCACTGAATTCAAAAGAATTCTGCTGAAATCAAAAGATTTCTATAGAGTTAGAGAGAATTTCGCTGATTTTAAGAAAATTCTGCTGAATTCAAGAGAATTCTTCAGAATTCAGGAGAATTCCACTGAGTTTTCGAAAATTCTACAAAATTCAAGGGAATCTACAGAACTCATGAGAATGTTGTCGAATCTGGTTGATTGTGCAAAATATTGTTTTCAATTTTTGTATCTCGTTGACGTGAGTAGTACCGGGCCACTATGGACAGACTTCCCCCTCCACTTTCCCCGTCCCCCTTCACCGCACTATGGCGCCGACCCCTCGCCCCCGGTGGTTGGGACCTACCCCCAGCCGCCCTCGGACACCTGTTTTGCAGGCGTCTCAAGAGGGTGCAATCTGATTCCTACTCCCGCTACTCTCGACCACTTGTTTGAAGGGTGATTAATGAGGGTATAACTCGACACGCCCCGCCTGTGATATTTGTGGTGAAAATGTATCCGCAACTGACTGGGAAGCTGAATAGATGCCAATGAACGGAATTTTATCTTTTGTTAGTCACAGTCAAATCGTATCTAGTTTAAGCCTGTGTAAGTCCCTGAAAAGCATTTAAAAATACCTTTTTCAACTCACGTTACTAATTGACCGTCTGTCAGAAGTAAATTTGTCTTAGAGACGTGCAAAATTAATTGTATCCTGAAGCTGAAAAAAGATTGTGGACGATTTTTTGCTACCTACAAAAGTTAAACTTCAAAGAAAATAACTATCTTAAGACTACTATATATTCAGTAAGGGTAGGATAATGAGCAGACACATGTTGACATACAATTAAATATACACATTTATTATACGATGAAAAATGTCAATCGGAAATGATTTTCTTACATTTTTACACTTATCTTAACTCTCTAGTTAAATGTAATTCTTTTAAGGACATTTGTACGTACACGAGAAGTCAGGTGCGTTAATAAGACGCCACCAATTTCATGATATACAATATCGAGATAATAATCGTTAAATTTCGACGATAATCGTACATGAAGAATGTCTTTATAATAATTATTTTTCTCTTTGTTCATGAGATTAAAAATGAATTGTTCAGATGGTTCAGGTAACTTTTCGGAAATGCAATGATCAGTTAGTAATGTTACAATTTCAGTCACGCATATTTCGACTAAGCCACACAAGGCTTTTAGCATACTAACATACTCGTCTGCACATAAAAGAACATTCTTCAAACCAATGAAAGTGGTTTTTTTCATTGCAACAGCAGGTACATACACTTTTTGTTTCTTCGCTTCACAAGGATTTTCACTATTTTCACATTCTGCAACAGGCCCAGGTATACTGTCGAAAAAAATGGTCTTTTCTCCAAAAGATGTTGTAAAAATCACTTTGTAGTCATTTATCTCAAGGGGCTCAGTGTGATCTGATAAGGGTCGTTTGTCCTTTTCAAAATAATCGTCGATGATATTGATCTGTTGCAGGAATTTCGTCCATGTTGGTACCCCAAACGTGATTCCTTGTAGTTTATTAGTAACAATTTTGACAATTGGTTCAAAACGTCCATCAGTCTGTAGTTCCAATCCAATAATCACATTCTTACACGTTTCATATAGTGTTCTTGAGCCATGATAGGTTATTAGCTAGGTAGTGGGGGAAAAGCCACAAAAGTGGGGACAAATGTAAAAGGGGTGTAGGGGATATGGATTTTAAAGTCAGATGGAGGGGGGAGAAAAAATAGTTCATTCAAGTTTGAAACAGTTTCATATATGTGAAGAATTTTTAAATATTCTTGGAGTGAGAATTAGTAAAAAAAAATGCTTACTAATTTACTTCAGTATAGTCTTTCTCTTACTAATTATCAATTGCAAGTAAGTAATTCGGTTGTTAATTTTACTAATTGATACGAGTTTACTAACAACTAATCAAGAACTTGCCTATTTCAGAATTATGATATATAAGGTAAGAAAAAAATTGTGTAAACATTTAAATGTTGTAATAATTATTCTATGAATTTTTCTATATATGATAAATAAATATTTTGGTTTAAGAATATAATACATATGCTGGAAAGCTGTATGGGTTTGAGAGAACGTTTATTAATAGATACTTAAGGGTCCTTTCAAGAATGTTGGGGGATGTGACCATAGACAAAGGAGAGGGGATGGGCCCATTTTCCTTGCAAGAAAGTCACAGTTTCCCAAGAAAATCAGTCTAGACCTTGCCTTTGCTTGTGCAACACTGTCCCTAGATAACCACCCGAGTTTTTATTGTAATTCTATAATTCCCAAATTTGAAGTGAATTAAGAGTGATTAATAAGAAAAGTGAGTGACGTGTCCAAAATTTCAAAGAGGAATAAAAGTGCACAATAAAAAAGTGAGTGAAGTGTAATTGATCCGAATTCAAATAAAATTTTAAAAAAATGTGTGACAGTGGATTAAACGATGCCAGGATTGCTCATGAGGCAGTCTGTGACCATTTAGCTGTAATGGCTGGCTTGGAGGCTTTCGCCGCTAAATGTACTTCGTCTGTTGACATGGTAAATTTCATTAACGATGCATCGGGGGCAAACCATAAAGAAATACTGGTCCGATGTCTCCCAGCAGCCACAAAAATGCGTCATTTATTGGACATGGCAATAGAAGGTGGAAAGAAAACAGTAGGTTAGTAAAAAATGAAAATCTTATTAATTTTTGTAGGTTTTATCATTGTTTGATTAAAAAAAATTTTTAATCTTGTTTATAAATTGAAAAATATAATGATTTTGATAAATTTCAAATAATAAGATAATATTTTTTTCCACAGAAGCATGCATCAGAAACAAAACGCCATCGATCCTTGAAACGTACACGGGGATCGAGAAAAAGAGAAAACTGTCAGCAAATAATGAGGTGGCCAGAACCAAAAAGGCCACAAGAAGATGCCCTGCAAAAAATTCGAAGCAGGGTAAAACTAGGGAACCACCCAAAATGCTGACCCAGACCGTGTACGTAATTGATGATGATGAGGTGGCCCCAGTTTCGATGGAACGCGATCCACGATTGAAAAAGTCGAAGCATGATCATCAGCAACAACAACATCAGCAGCAACAACAAGTAGATACAGATGAGATGATGAAGAAATTGGTGGAGGTTAAGCATGCGGAGGCCAAAATATTGAAGAAGAAAGCTGCAGAGAGGAGAATCAGACTAAAAGAAATCGAGGACAGTCGGAAACATGAAGAAGAAAATAAAATCAAAGCCATTTCCATGAAGAAGAAGAAGGAGGAACAGCGAAAAATAGTCCAGGAAAAGAAAGAAAGAAAAATCCTGGACCATAAAAATAAAAAAGAAAAAGAAAACTCCTATGTGGCCTTAAAAAACAAGGTCAGGAAAGTCACAAAGGAGTTTACCAAAACAGCAAAGGATGTTTTGCAGGAATTGGACCCGAATGTGGAGGAAATGCTGTCAGAATTACTGGATAAAGAGGAGAGAATCTTCCAAGGTAAGATTTGTAGTATTAAGTATAAAATATATATTGAAAAAAAAAATATTTCTAATAATTTCTCTTGAATAATAATTTTAATTTTTTCAGAATGTCAGAATACCATTCATCACATGGTACGGGTCCAAGCCGGTGCCGGGCAGCAGGTGTCTGGCGGTGAATCATCGCAGGTTACTGCACCCCCGAGAGTACCCCATCTGAACATCGGTACATCTCAGGTTGCAGGACCCTCCAGAGCCCCAGACGTACCGGCAACTTACAACCTGGACGATGCGCAAGGTAGGAATGAGAGAGTGAAAGATTCACCATTTATTTGTAAAATAAGTGAAAGTTCAGAATATATTCAAAAATTCGGTTTATATGGGTTGAAATTAAAATTAAAAATTTCTCAACCTGGCGAGAATAACCCCGTGGAATGGCTCGAATCGGCATTTCGCGAATTATTTGAATATTTAGTTGATTGGTGCGATCCAACCGATGTAGTAGGATTAGTGTTTTGGTCCGATGGATTCGGGAAAGGGGTAGCGTGGAAAGCCTTCATTCCATTAGAAGACTTGTCATTTGAAGACCTGTGGGACCTTGTTGCAAAAGTTGTCCAAAGTGCCACAGGTTTTGAAATTGACGATACTTTTCATGTTGAAATGACCCGTGTTCAGGTACCAGCCGGTAAAGGCCGTGTTAAATTGCAATCTGACATTTTTAAGCGATCAGTTTTAACAATAATTAGTAAAGAAAATACATGTTTACCACAGGCCATTGTAGCAGCAATTTCCAAAGGGAAATTGATGCCTGACAAAACTAATGTCGAATTGAAAATGACTGGCGTCGAAAGCGTGAGGAAGGTGGAGTGCATCAGCGCACTGCCGCGGTGTTATTATACCAGAAAATGGATGTGGTATTCCAGAATTAATTAAATATCAACAATTTTTAGCAAAAGCTCAGATAGCAATAATAGTTTACCATTTTGATAGCTTTGGATTAGGAAAGGCAAAAGTTTTTTATGACGGCAGTTCAGAAATTTCGAGTAAAGGGGAAATAATAAAACAAAATATTTATTTGCTGTATGAGGGTGCCCCAAAATGCCATTTTTCTCCAATTCTATCTTTAATAGGGGGGGGGGGGGTAGTAGAAACTTTTGTGCGCCATGTAACAAGGCTTACAAAAATTCAGAAAGTCATTTGTGCTCTGAAAAATGTAACGCCTGTCACACTTCGGCACCCTGTAACCAAAAATGTAATATTCTGTTTGGGGATGTCGGAAAGGAGATTAAATGCGAATCATGCCTTAAGTCCTTTTATGGGGCCTCATGTATGAGGAATCATTTACATCCTGACTCATACAGCAAAGGAAAAAGTATTTGCTCAGTTTTCAAAATTTGCGGTTGTTGTTCGAAATTAATTAATCATTTAGATATTAAAGATCATAAATGTGGATTCTCAAATTGTGTTACGTGCAAAAAAGTTTGTCCAGACAATCATTTGTGCTACATAACACCAATTGGGAATCCACGTCATGATAAAAAAGTAGCATACATTTTTTAAGATTTTGAAACTCAGCAGAGTGAATCTGTCGTTGGTCAAGAATCCACGAAAATTCACGTACCTCATTTGTGTGTTGCACAACAGGTATGTCATGCGTATATGGATGATCCTGATCCAAATGTAAGTTGCAAATGGTGTGGCATTAGGCAGTATATTTTTGATAAGGATCCGGTTTCTGAATTTACAAAATTTGCCACGCGAAAAATTAGCCATTCCACGGAGACCGTTTGTATAGCTCATAATTCTGAAGGATTTGATGCACAATTTATTTTAAGCCATCTGATTAAAGAGAAAGGGTTGAGAAATCCACCAGAGATCCTTTCCTAAAAAAGACATGCATTTCAGACAACTTCATTCTGCGTTCCTCATTTTGCGTTACCTATTAGCTAACTTCATGCGTAGTGCGTAAACCTTATTGGTTAATCATTTGGCGCGGATTTCGAATTTTAGATTTAGTCAATATAGGCACTACCTCAAACGCACTACGCAAACTCCGCTTTAGCGCAGTCTGGCAGGTCTGATCTGAATCGATTAATACAATCAATGAATCTCGAAAGCTGATGCGAGCGACGATCAAGTAATTAATTCAATGAATGACTCTCGAAAGCGAATGCGATAAAGTGTAGGGTCAAACCCACTCATGGTCTAGCCAAAAAACGTTTCATTTTCGTCCAACTCGCGCATACCAGCTCCACGGCCATCTTAGTTACCATTCAACACAACCGCTAGCTGTAAATTTATTCAATATGGTGGTGTAGATCGTATAGTTGCTGATTGGCTGCCAGTTCAATCCAATGCACCCCAATCTTGCTCGCCAACCGCACTGCGCATGTGTCGCGCCAAATTTCTGATTGACAGCATAGCGCGCGCTTTTTTAAAATGTTTAAAATATGCCAATCATTGTTTCAAACAAATAATAATTAGAAAATGCATAAAAATACATTTCTTATTGCAAAATATACTTTCGCAGTCATAAATATAATAATTATTTGATTTCACTGCTGAAAACACATTATTCATTCAGACATCGTTTTTAGCAGAACAAGCATATGCATTAGGGTGGTCCAAAAAACGCTTTTCGAGCTACAGGGCAAGTCCCCCCCCCCCCCGCAAAAGTTTCCATTTCCGGAGACAAAAAATCCCTCATTTTTTTTTCGAAATTCGAATATTAACACGTGCCACCGAGTACTTCAAAATCCCATTTAATTAACATGGGGAAATTTTGCAATTTCTAAAAATTGAACTCATACTTGAGGGTTGGATTGAAACTTGCCAAACTTTTTTGGGATTGAAAAGGAGTACCTATGAAATAAAAGCATACTAATAACTTTTATTTTTACCCCCCCCCCCCCTCCCCCCCCAGCACCCCAAATATGACCCACAAATAGAAAAACTACATTTTTACGTATTATTGTTATTTTGTAGCAATTTCCGTCGTCTTTTTCATACAAATAATTACTAATGGACAATTTGAATAAAATGTAAAAAATATTCGTGTTTTCTGATTCAAATGTAATAGTTTGTCATTGTTTGCAGTAGTGATTTTTTCAAAAAATATTATGTCATTATTTAAACAATTACTTATTGTTTATTCTCAACATTTCTAAAAATTGACCCAGAGATGTCCAGTTTTTTCTGAAATTTGTATCCTTTGCTACTTTTTGTTAAATAATTATATGATTTTGATACATATCTTTTAATGTTTGATAAATTTCTATTTGATTAAACAATTTTGATTTGCTTAAGCAGTTTTTTTCTGATAACTTTAAAAAATAAAATAAAATATTTTCTGCATTGAACATAATATTGAATGATTTCGGGGGGTAGTAAATTCTGTTAAAAACGTCGTGTTATTGTTTGAATAATTCTTATTAGTTCAAGCAGTTCTCTACTAAAAAATTTGGATCCATGATATAAAATATTAAACATGGAATTATCTTCGTAAATATATTTTAATACATATTTTTTCTGTCTTCCGGTATGTCAGATTGATATTCATAAGACTTTAAAATGCTATAATGAAATATAATCTAAATCCATTTCATATGCAGTCTAATTATGAAGAAATATAAAGAAAGCAATAATAAATACACTTTTATAATACAAATTTTATTATGACTTTGACGATTTATTTAATGATGTGCCAAAGAAGATGTAAACCATCCATACTCAATTTGAAGGAAATTTGAAAAAAAAACAATGATTAATAGTATAAACAATAACATAAAGTTTTTAGCAGAATTTATTTCTCCTCGAAATCATTCAATATTATGTTAAGAAAATACGATTTAAAAAATATGTTTGGAAAAGTAATTGTTTTAACAAATTATATTTGTATAAACAATTGAAAAATGATTAATATGTTCTTTCTATACTCTATATAGTCAGCAAAATAATTGTATGTATTTTATTCTATTTTTTTAAAGTTATCGAAAAAAATGCTCAAGCAAATCAAAATTGTTTAAACAAATAGAAATTTATTAAACATTAAAAGGAATGTATCAAAATTATATAATTATTTAACAAAAAGTAGCATTGGATACCAATTTGAGAAAAAACTGGACATCTCTCGGTCAATTTTTAGAAATTGTTAGAATAAACAGAAAGTAATTGTTTAAATATAGGGTGACAAAAAATAAGTGTATACAAACTTCCACACACGATTAAAAAAACACAATTACTTCGAACCCATTGTATGAATTTTTTTCTTATTCTATGAATATGTGGTACATGAAATTTTGTTGTTTTAATGTTTGAGGTTTATTTAAATTGCTTACTTCACCATGTTAAATGATCGTATAGCGATTATAGCATTGCATCAGTTGGGCAAACGCAATTGTGAAATCGCACGGGAGCTCGGCATTGCACGTTCACTAGTTTGTCGTGCAGTAAAACGGTTTAAAGAGCTTGGCCATGAAGGTGACCGTCCAGGAAGAGGAAGAAAACGTACCGTCAACACTTCCAGAACCCTTTAAATCATCAAAAAACGAGTAATGCGTAATTCCAATATTTCTATGAGAAAAGTAGCTCGCGAGACGGGTATTAATCGTGAGTCGGTGCGTTTCATAGCAAAAAAAGAACTTGGACTCCATCCTTACAAGCTACGAAAAGGCCAGCTCCTGACCGATGAAAACAAGCTTGTACGGCTTCAAAGATGTCGCTTGCTTTTGCGCCAAGCCGCAGGTCTGCGCTGGGAAAAAATTGTCTCCTCAGATGAGAAGCTCTTTACTGTTGAGCAAGTGCACAACCGACAAAACGACAGGAATTGGTCTACAGAAGCTCCTGGACCATCATCTGTCATAGAACATCGACAAAATCCTGTATCTGTTATGGTGTGGGGCGGGATATGCGCCAGTGGCAAGACACCCCTGATTTTTGTCGAAAAAGGAGTCAAAATCAACAGATGTCTATTGCAAAGATATTCTGGAGGACGTAGTACTTCCTTGGGCCCAACAGCACTTTGGCGATGAAGAATGGACGTTTCAACAGGACTCGGCTCCAGCTCACAGGGCAAAAAAGACCCAAGATTGCTGCAAGACTCATTTTCCAAATTTCATCACACCTCAAGAATGGCCACCGTACTCACCGGATCTCAATCCCATGGACTATAGTATATGGTCAATTTTAGAGGCAAGGGTCTGTGCTACACGGCACAAAACTTTGGAGTCCCTAAAGCAAACGCTGCTTCAAGAGTGGGATCGAATAACAGTGGAGGAGCTGCGGTCCGTAGCAGAGAATTTTGTAAAGCGATTAAGGTTGTGTATTCGTGCTAAAGGTGGTCACTTCGAAACTTAGTTGCTAATAGTATTACTTAGGCATTGTATAATTACTTTCTACCGTTTGTTTTTCATTTTCGTTCATTATAAATTTTTCTCACTCAAAAATGTTGTATACACTTATCTTTTGTCACCCTGTAATTACATAATGTTTAAAAAAAATTACTACTCCAAACAATGACAAAACATTACATTTCAATAAGAAAATACGATAATTTTTTACATTTTTTGGGAATAAATAATTGTGTAAATAAGTTACATTTATTAAAACAATTGAAAATTGTTTAAAAAGTCATGGGAAATATTCAAATTGTCCATAAGTAATTATTTGTATAAAAAGGACGACGGAAATTGCTAAAAAGTAACAATAATACGTAAAAATATAGTTTTTGGATTTTGGGGTCATATTTGGGGCGCTGTGGGAGGGTAAGGGTGTATTAAAAATAAAAGTTATTAGTATGATTTTATTTAATAGGTACTCCTCTTCAATCCCTAAAAAGTTTGGCACGTTTCGATTAAACCCTGAAGTATGCGTTCAATTTTTCGAAAATCTGAAATTTCCCCATGTTGCTTAAATGGATTTTGAAGTACCCGGTGGCACGTGTTAATATTCAAATTAAAAAAAAAAATTAGGGATTTTTTTTCTCCAGAAATGGAAACTTTTGTTTGGGTGGGGGGGGGGGGGGGGGTACTTGCCCTCTAGGGTGAACAAAATGTTTGCATTGCATTTTTGGACCACCCTAATATATGCATTGTCATCGAGATTTCCACCAAGAGGTAAGTCATTAAGAGGTAAGTAGTGATTTAATACATCATTTCTTCATATTTACAGTTAATAAAATATTATCAATAATAATAATATTAATTAATCATCATTAATAATTTTAATAATATTATCAATAATATTGTTGATTATTATTAATTAATTATCAATTAAAAATTATAATATTGATAATATTAATAATAATAATACAGTTACAGAATAATGTGTTTTCAGCAGCGAAATCGAATCATTATTATATTTATGACTGCGAATGCGAAAGTTTATTTTGAAATGAAAAATATATTTTTATGCATTTTCGTGTTATTTGTACACTTTACAATTACAAGAATTCAACTGTATTTTAGAAATATAATTATTAATTTCATATATTTGAACTCTAAGCAAAAATGCCAAAACGCCGAATAGAACGTTCTTTTGCTGAAGAAAAACAATTCAATTATTAAAACGACAAAAAAGGCTGCTCAAAAACGCGCTTATCGTCAGAAAATTCATAATGAGAAACAGAATTTTATGAATAGTGTAGTAACAGAACATACTGGTAATACTGAAAGGCCTGCCGAATCAACAAGTAATATACTGGGAAATAATATTCAGCAAATAGCTGAACATTCACAGATTTATATAGCTTCTCAAATTGAACCGACTCTTACCGAAGAAGAGGCATTAAAACAAATCAATGCAAAACACTTCAAAGATGAAAAAGTTGCTAATAAGCAAAATTCTTTCAATGATTGTTATAGTCATGGTGAAAACATTCTTGAACAATTACCTGATCCACCGCCGATCATAAAGACTTCATTTGATGGTACTCACGTACATTCAAATCATTTTCATGAACGTATACGATGCTATAATAATACATTTGCCTTTGCGTCTTCTAATGCTAATTTAGTTCAATTCGATAACAGACGTCATGGACCATTTTGCTTTGAAATACATGGTCGGATTTATTATCGAATTAATACATCTTTGTATCCTCATGCAAATGAAAGTCCTTCTTTTGGCCAACTCTTCATCGTAGATCAAAATGAAGCTACGGATATTCGATGCAACCAAATTTGTACGTTGAATAGAGAAATTGTTGATGCCATAGATAATACTCTTCGCAACTGTAATGTATTCGCGCAATCCTACCGGATGATGCATGAAGAAATAGAACAAACAGTGATGAACAATAATATACAAGCTGAGCCTGAAATGAAATGATTATTTTCATTAAAATTTGGAATGGATAGTAGACGATACAATTTGTAAAAAATGAATGAAGTCGCTGCGATTTTCTCAACAACTGCTGATAGTGATATTCCAGAATCTTACGTAACCATACACAATAAAGGAACGAAAGAGCTTGAATATGTGAGTTCCATAGACCCTAACGTTGAACCTTGGATCTACCCATTGTTTTATCCATATGATACAAGAGGCTGGCATGAAAATATACTCCGTGTGAACAGCCATAAACGAGTCTCACGAGCTGCATACACTAAATACAGAATGGCAACTCGAGATGATAATGTAATCCTAATAGGAGGGCGATTATTCCAGCAATGGGTTGTCGATAATTATGTTAAATTTGAAAAAGATAGGATAAATTTCTGTAGAATGAATCAAACAAAAATTCGTGCTGATACTTATCGAGGATTAATTGATCATTTACAACGAACAGTAAATGGTACGAACAGCCATGTGGGGAAAATAGTCATGCTTTCATCAAAGTTTACTGGATCACCGCGTAATATGTTACAGCATTATCAAGACGCAATGGAAACTGCAAGGAAATTTGGTAAGCCAGATGTGTTCATAACTATGTCGTTCAATCCAAACTGGCGTGCAATAGGAGAAAATCTATTGCTTGGTCGAACAGCATCAGACAGACACGATATTGTTTCACGCGTTTTCCAAATCAAGAAAGATGAACTCATTAATACCTATGGTGAAAAAGAAATTATTCGGCGAAGTACTGGCATTCGTACATGTTGTTGAATATCAGAAGAGTGGATTACAACATATTCATTTATTAGTCACGTTAAAACAAAAGAATAAGATTACTACTCCTCATATCGTTGATAAATACATTTCTGCTGAAATTCCACATCTAGATGAAAATCTTCTACTTCATAATATCATATCGTCATGAAAAACATGATCCATGGTCCATATAATGAACAATTTTTACAATTTTTTAATTGTCATATTAATGTGGAAGCTGTGTCCAGCATTAAATCTGTAAAATATTTGTCTAAATATATTTATAAAGGACATGATGCTGCTGCTGTAGTAGTTACCGAAAGCAATGAAAGTACAATTCATCATGACGAAATTCGCAATTTTATAGAAACTCGTACCCACGTATGCGGTTACCAGTACATTTATTGAATGAGCAGACCGTAACTATTCATGATGAAGGAAATTATGACTCTATAAGGACAGCATTAGAGAAGGTATCTATGTTAGTTGATTATTTTTCATTAAATCAACGCGATCCAGAAGGTAAAAAATTCACGTACGCAGAAATCCCATCCCATTCCGTATTCAAGAAACAACGTGCTGAGAGTACATCGAAATGGGAAATACGTAAAACACAATTCAACGTTATTGGACGCATGTATTCAATTAGTCCAAGTCAAATAGAACTTTTTCATCTTCGATTGTTACTAATAACAGTCAAAGGAGCCACAAGTTTTGAAGATATTAGAACGGTTGATGGTAAAATACATGACACCTTTCATAGTGCATGATTAGCATTGGGTCTTATTGAGGACGATGCAGAGTGGGTTTGTGCAATAACAGAAGGTGAAATATGGATGATGCCACGACAATTGCGGCATTTATTTGTATATATTTTAATTTACTGCCACCCAAATAATCCGGAAAAGCTGTGGGAGGAACTCGAAGATTCAATGTCGCAAGATTTTCAGAGAAATTATAATTTCGATGAAGCGCTTAGAAAAGCATATTTACAAATAAACACTTTTCTGTCACATGCAAGATCTGATCTTCGCAATTATCGCACGATGCCGCAATCAACTGAAACTGATATTACCATCGATGATGGAAATAATGATTTCATATCACCTCAACAACATGAAGAAACTGGTCAAATACAATATCAAAAATTAAACACAAAACAAAAGGATATTATCGATATAGTATTGAAAGTTCTCATGAAGAATGAAAGAACACCTTCTACTTCGTGTTTCTACATAGATGGACCAGGTGGATCAGGCAAGACATATATTTACACTACTTTATATCATTTATTGAGAAGTAAGGATACAAATATTTGTACAATGGCATTTACAGGAATTGCAGCAATATTTCTTCCACGTGTGAAAACTGTACGTAAAACTTTCGGAATGCCTGTTCCACTATTTTCTGATTCCGTATGAAACATCAAAAATCAATCAAAAGATGCACGATATTTAAGGAATGTCGATATCTTCATTTTGGATGAGGCTCCAATGGCGCCAAGATATACTTTGGAACTAATTGATCGAACTCTGC
Source organism: Andricus quercusramuli (assembly GCA_932178445.1). Classification (NCBI taxonomy): domain Eukaryota; kingdom Metazoa; phylum Arthropoda; class Insecta; order Hymenoptera; family Cynipidae; genus Andricus; species Andricus quercusramuli. The sequence goes on from CAKNXH010057731.1 coordinate 43,859, forward strand.
GTGATTTCATGAATGTTAACTTACCATTTTTACGAAAAATTATGCTTTCAGGCGGAGATTTTAGACAATTATTATCAGTCAAAGTCAACGCAACTCGAAGTGAATTGGTCAATTTATCTATCAAGTTTAGTGCATCATGGAAACCTTATTCAGTATTCTCATTATCTGAAAATATAAGAAATTTACCAGGCGAAGTAGAATTTGCGAAATATCTATCGTCTGTTGGCAATGGAACTGTAAATGACATTAATAATAATTCAATACCTCCAAAACAATGTGTAGCTCCAAGAAATGACGACATGGTAGAAACAACGTTCAAAGAATTAATTAATATTCGTCGGTATGAAGATCTGGCGAAGCCGTACTGTCTGCAAGGAATGTCGATGTTGAAGAAATCAATTGTAGAGACGTAGAATTACTTGACAAGTCAACCGAAAGGATTTATACCAGCGCGGATAGTACAGAAAATTGCGACAATGGTGATATTAATGATGTCATATTGCCTGAATGATCTAAATACTTTGAATCCTCCTAATATTCCACCGTATAAATTACAATTAAGAAATAATTGCGTTTTAATGCTAATTCGAAACCTTAGTATCAATGAAGGTGTATGCAATGGAACGCGATTACAGGTACTAGAGATTGCGAATAATCTTTTACGATGTCGCACCCTAACAGGTGATAAGGCGGGAGATATTGTATTCATACATCGTATTACACTGTACTGTGAAGATATTTATCCTTTCACTTTCAGACAGCGACAATTCACAATTAAATTAGCATTTGCTATGACAATTAATAAGAGTCAAGGACAAACTTTTGAGATAATTGGAGTAGATGTTCGTATAGATGTATTTAATCATGGGCAATTATACGTGTTCGATCGAGTTCGATCTTGGCAATCGTTACGTATTTTCTTGGGAGAACAACGTCCGGATGAAATGATCAAAAATTATGTCTACACAGAATTATTAGACTAATTAAAAAAAAAAAACATTTTATATACATAATATCTACTTTAATTTTTGAAAACAAATCCACAAACAATATTCTTTAAAATTATTTTTAAATAAACACGCGCGCTCAAGCGCGCGGTCGTTTTCGTAATTTTAAATGGGACAAGTATTCTTTTGATGAAGGTAAATCAAACCCGTTTTATTGACAGTTTGAATTACCTTCACATGCCATTAAGCCAATTGCCTAAAGCTTTTGGGTTAGAAGAGGCGAAAAAGGGTACATTTCCCCATTTATGTAATACTCCTGCGAATCAGGAGTACATTGGGAAAATTCCGGATGCAAAATATTTTTCACCGGATACAATGTCTTGTGAGGCTCGGGAGTCATTTTTCAAGTGGTACGAAGAATGTGTCAGGTCAGAATACAATTTTAGTTTCAAAGAAGAATTGAAATCATATTGTATAAATGATGTGGATATTCTTCGTAGGGCATGTTTGGCTTTCAGATCATTATTTCCAAAAGTAGCCAATGTAGATCCATTTATTGAGAGTATAAAGATTGCATCCGCTTGTTCAAAAGTATTTAGAAAAAATGATCTGAAAGCTGATCAAATAGGTGTTATACTGAACGGTGGTTATAGGCGGCCTGATAAACAATCGAGAAAAGCCATCGAATGGTTATTAGCCTTAGAACGCGAATTGGACATTGAAATTACTCATGCAGGTAGGACACGAGAATTTGGATTGCCGAATGGTTCTTTAGTCGATGGCTATTATGAAGATAAAGAAGGTAATAGGAAAGTAGTTTACCAATTCCATAGTTGCTACTGGCATGGGTGTCCTGATTGCTTTAAATTGAATCGGGATAAAAAATCACATTTGGTTAAAAATTCAGAATCACTAAATGATCGTTTTGAACGAACAAAAGCTCAAACTGATCGACTTTGCTCATTGGGATATGAGGTAATCGAAAAGTGGGAGTGCTCCTTTGATATGGAAAAAGTTCAAAATGATGATTTACGTGAGTTTTTAAAAGACCACCCACTTTTGATGACTGAGGCATTGAATCCTCGAGATGCATTCTATGGGGGTCGAACAGGTAATACATTTTCGTATTATGAGGCTAAGGGTAAGGTAAAAATTTCATATCTTGATGTTTGTTCACTTTATCCATTTATTTCTAAATATGGCAAATTTCCCATAGGTCATCCCAAAGTTTATATTGGTGATGACTGCAAACGTTTAACCGGTGTAAACTTTGATTTAACCAATGTTGAGGGATTAGTCAAATGCAGGGTATTGCCTCCTACTGACAAATATTTACCTGTTTTACCTGTCCGTATACACGGTAAACTCATGTTTCCTCTGTGCAATACTTGTTGTAAATTACAACTACAACAAGATTGCCCGCATGTGAATAGTACAAGTGAGAGAGAAATAGAAGGAACATGGGTTTCCGACGAGCTTGAAGTAGCAATTGAAGAGGGTTATACAATTACCTCTATTTTTGAAATTTGGCAGTATGAAATTACACAATATGACAAGATCACAAAAATGGGTGGTCTCTTTGTAGAATACATGAACCGATTTTTTAAACTGAAACATGAAGCCAGCGGATACCCTGCCTATTGCACTGATGAGGCATCGAAAAAGGCATTCATTCAACACATATTAGAGTCTGAAGGTATAGCCCTAGATCCAGATAACATTAAAAAGAATCCAGGATTGCGCTCGTTGGCTAAACTTTGTCTCAATTCATTTTGGGGGAAATTTGGCCAACGAGAAAATATGCCGAAGACTGAGGTCATTCAGACTCAGCAAGAGTTGCTGGAAATTGTTCAGAGTCCTGATAAAATTCTCAACAGTGTCTTGCCTGTAGACGATAATAGTATTTATGCCTCATGGTTGTACAAAAGTGAAGCTGTGACGCCATCGCCTATTACTAATGTGGTTATAGCAGCTTACACGACAGCTCAGGCACGCTTGAAGTTATTCACTTACTTAAAGCAACTACATCGTCGTGTCCTTTATTTTGACACGGATTCAGTTATTTTTTCCCAGCACTAATGAGCCAAATGAGTATTATCCAGATACAGGTTGTCTATTAGGTGATTTAACAGATGAACTTGAAGTTTATGGTTCCGGTAGTTTTATAGAAAAATTTGTATCAGGTGGTCCCAAATTCTATGCATATAAGGTGCGATCACCTGATGGTAAAAATCACACTGTTTGCAAAGTGAAAGGTATCAATTTAAACTATAAAAACTCTGAAATGATAAACTTTGACTCAATCTGTGATCTCGTTATTAAAAAGACACAACCAATTAGATTAAATATTAGTAGCATCCGCAGAACACCTTATCATCAGGTGATTACGAAACAGGAGGAGAAAATATGTCACCCGGTATACACTAAAAGACGATTAGTTGAAGGATATGACTCTCTACCATTTGGCTACATTACATAAGATAAATTATTTATTTTTTTTCGACCATACAAATCGAATTATGAAAATTTGAAAAATCACTCTCTCTCTCTCATTCCTACACAAACTCACACCCAACTGATTTTGCATCTTCAAAAAAAAAATAATTGTATGTTTATTTCGTATGACTTTTATTTTGAAATATATATTCTTCTGCTTGCTAATAGTGAGAACTTTTACTTTTTTGTTTCCAGTTGAACAATTTGGACTACTTGGAGTGGATGACGAGCTCACATTTTTCGATCAATGCGGACAGGATCATCACCCTGATTTATCGCTATTAACTGATTTTCACGACTGTTTTGGTGGAGGGGCTCAGTCGTACATAGTCGAATTATCTGACATAAGTGTAGACTTATTTGAGGAGTGAAATAAAAAAATAAAATGTAAAAAAAAGGAATTAAATTCTATTAATCGTTTATTTTGAAATTATAAAAATATTTTTAAAAAGGAATTAAATAAAATGAAATTTACTTTGAAAACAAAAAGAAAATTGTCTACAAATTTTATTTATTATCCCAAAATGCATGAAAAATCCTTTCCTATTATTATGTTATCAAAAACGGGAAAAAATCACTTGGAATGATATGATTCTATACTTCATTTTTCTAACCTGACTCAGGTTGCCAGAATATAGCTAAAAACTAGGGTTTTGCGGCAATGGTCCAACGCGGCGCGGCGATGGTCGCACGCCCTTGTAAGCTAATCTTAGGGCGTATTGGAAGGGTCACGTCAAAAATAAGCTTGTTCATTGACGTGATGGAGAGTTGTCAGGGGAATCAGCTCAAAAATCCCTGACCATGCGGACCGTATCAGATTGATCAATTTCTAGAAATTAAGAAAAGCATGCAATCGAAAATTCATGCTCACAGAATCAAAATATTATATCAATAATAATAACTGATTTAATTTGAATCATTGTCAATTATGGACGCACGCTGGAAGCATCCGTTCACATCGTTAGTATGTGGACCAACAGGTTGTGGTAAAACATTTTTTGTAAAAAAGTTTCTCCGTGATCTAGATAGTGTGTGCGATACACAAATAGAGCGTATCATTTTTTACCATTCCGAATGGCAGACAGCATACAAGGAATATGGAAAAACCATAGAATTTCGTGAAGGCTTACCACAATCTTCTGACTATTCCAATGACCCTAAAGCTAAACTTTTAATTATCGATGATTTAATGAGGGAATCTTCAAATAATACAATTGTAGATCTATTTACCAAGGGTAGTCATCATAAAAATCTCAGTGTCATCTTTATTTCTCAAAATCTTTTTCATCAGGGCCATGGTCAAAGAGATATTTCTCTTAATGCAAACTATATTGTTGCTTTTAAAAACCCGCGAGATCGTGCCCAAATTCAGCATCTAGCTCGGCAAGTTTACCCTGAAAACCCACGATTTTTACAAGAAGCCTATCAAGATGCCACTTCTCAACCACATGGTTATTTACTTCTTGATTTGAAACAATCTACCCCAGAAAATTGTCGATTTCGGACTAGTATATTTCCAGATGACCCTTATCATTACGTTTATGTCCCTGTCAAAGCTATAAAGAAAGGCAGTAATGCGGGACAAGTACCAGTTGCGCGTTTGTAATGATGTCGAAAGGTGGCAAGTCAATCGGGAAGAAAAATGCTATAGTTTTGCATGCTCTTTGTCACCTCAGCCCTGATCAGCGACGTGCTGTATTAAAAACCTCAGATGCCCGACTCATTAAATGTATTTGTGAGTGCGCTTTAAACACTATTAGGAAATGTACCACTTAGGAATCACCAGAGATTGAAGTTGAAAAAACATAAAAAACTACTTCGCAAATTAGCGGAAACCCATGGGACATGGAGAAGAAAAAAAACTTTATCGTACAAAAAGGTGGATTTTTACCTCTTTTACTTGCACCAATCATTGGCGGCTTAATATCTAACTTGTTCAGTGGCTCATCCTAAGTAAAAAACATTTCATCAGCAAATATGGAGCATGCTAGAAAAATGTTACTTATCCCAAGTGACCAGGTGGATAAAATGCAACACCCAATGCAGACCTTAAAGCAACCAACTATAAGCACTAGTGATGCACAAATTATACCATCGATTCCTGGGTTAACTACGCAAACACCTGGTAATAATCTTGGTAGACTTGATACCGAGATGAGCCGTATCTTATTTTCACCTTCTCCATTAGATGAGCGTGAAAAGTGGAAAATATATAGTCAGGTGTTACAAAAATTTCTCTTCTTTGTTGATGAGGATAGAAATCCTCCTACTGAGAATAAAGACCAAAATGAAGTCACTGACAATCAATCATCCAATGGAGAATTTCTACCTGTAGAAACTATTACAGCATCAGTGCCTAAAACTTTTCAGGCAAATAGTATTTTATTACTCAATCATTTAAGAAGACCGAATATTACCAGCAGAGTAAGATGGGATAAAAATGGATTAGTTTTTGTTGATGGACAGCGTATTGAAGATTCAAATATTACAGATCTCGTTAACGATGCATTATGACATAGAAAAAGATTTGTTCCGTCTGGTAGAGATCAGTTCGCTCATATCCTTCGAGAGCTTGAAACACCACGAGAACTTGTAAAAAATAGAGAATACTGGAGAGTTCGAACAGACAAACAGCTGGGACGAGACATAAGTAATAGAAGAAACTCTACATTTCACCCTCTTATAACAGACGATGAAAGTACAGACGAGGCTGGCGATTCACATAAACTTCAAAGAACTTCAAATACAAGAACTCGTGCTAGGAGTCGTAGCAGAATTGGAAAAGATCAAGGACACAGTCAGCGTGGATCAGGATTAATAACGAAGTGGCAGTCTTTTATTTTAAGATGAAACTGTTAGAAGGAATATACTACAACCCAAGTCATCCGGCCTCCTACAGTGGTGCTGAAAAAATAGTTCGTGCCGTGCGTGGAAAAGTTTCTAGCGCTAAAGTGCTTAAGTGGTTAAAGTCGCAGGACACATTTACGAAACATAGACCTATTCGCAGAAAAAAATTTCAAAGATTACATTATAATGTTAGCTCTATCGATAATGTCTGGGAGGCTGACTTAGTTGACCTGCAAAGCTTGTCAACCTACAATAATAATTATACTTTTCTACTAGTAGTAATTGATGTTTTGAGTAAATTTGCCTGGGTTGAGCCCCTTCGAAATAAATCTGCTTTAGAAGTAAAACATGGTTTCGAGCGTATTCTTCAGAGAGGTAACAATCGTGTACCTATCTGCCTACAAACGGATAAAGGGAAAGAGTTTTTAGGTGCTACTTTCCAAAAATTTTTGTTAGATAAAGGAATAAAATTTCGAGTAACACGGGACCCTAATGTTAAAGCAGCCGTAGTAGAACGCTTTAATCGAACTCTCAAAGAACGCATGTGGCGTTACTTTACGCATCAAAACAATCGACGATATATTGATATCTTGCAACAAATTGTAGATGCTTACAATAATGCCAGGCACAGCAATATCAGAATGGCACCGGCTGAAGTTACTGTACACAATGCTGCCAAAGCATGGGAAAATATTCAATTGCGATTCAGTAAGGAAAAGAGGTCTACAAAAAAGCCTAAGTACAATGTCGATGACCAAGTTAGAATCAGTCGCGAGAAGGGCGTCTTTGAGAAAGGTTACGAGTCAGGCTGGAGTGAAGAAATATTCCTAGTAAAGCGAGTTCTAAATCGAATACAATCACCTTTTGCTTATGAGTTGAAAGATTTAGCAGGAGAAGAAATTGATGGACTTTTTTACGAACAAGAATTGACCGGTGTAAAAAATAAAGATATAGCTGGCGAGGAATTCAAGATTGAAAAAATATTACAGACTGAAGGCAAGGGAAACAAAAAACAATTTCTTGTCAAGTGGATAGGTTATCCTGACAAATTTAATTCGTGGATTCCAGCTTCAAATTTAAAAACATTGTAAAAATGAATGCTGATCAATTTTACCTCATTTTACCAAGCAATAGTAGTATGAAATATTTTCCCGAGAACAGCACTTCCAATTTTATAACACAACTGCCACATGAGATTCGGTTGCAAGGACAGTGGGCAGTAAGGCTCACAGAAATACAACTTCCTCGTACATTTCTTCATGTGAGACACGATGATTCATTTGAAAATCGTATTACCCTTATGAATGCTGGGACTGACGGACATACATTCCCACAATTTGATGGTAATATTAAAAATAGAAAAACCATTGAGAATGGTATTGACCTTCTTCACAAATATAAAGTACCTGTTGAAGAAGATAAAATAAATGATGAAAATATGAGAGAAAAGTTGGAAGATTTAATAGAACTTATTGTCATTAATGAAAAGTTGGAAGATGAAGAAAAGCCTCTTATGTGGAAAAAACCCCTTGTAAATTTCTTTGAACCTGGTCTCTATACCGATATTGACTCTCTTTTAAACAATCTGAACAGTCTTCCAGAATTGAATCAACATATTAAGTTTAAATATGACAAATTCAAAAGCAGCTACGTACGCATACAAAAATAGTGTGGAAAATCATGTCTGACGAATGATCAACATTTTTTGGTACTTAGTGATAAATTATCACGTATTCTAGGTTTTGCACCAGATAATCTACTTCCAATTGAGAATAATGAGTATACTGCTAGACATCCACCTAGTCTAGCTAGTGGTCTTCCGGATAAATTATTTGTTTACTGTAATATTTGTGAACCTCGCGTTACTGGTGATGTGAAAGCACCACTTTTACGTACCGTTTCTGTAGATACAAGAGATTACTCTTTTGGCACAACACAAGTCAGTAAGTTTTCCTCACCTAACTACATACCAGTTCTCCTCACAGGGTTTTCTTCAATTGAAATTGATATAAGAGACCACGTTAGTTTGCCAATACCATTTGAGTTTGGTACGCTGACAGCTACACTTCACTTCAAACGTATTGACTAGATAGAGATAGAAAAGAAAAAAATAATGAGTCAATACGATGAATATTATACCTCACAAGTAGGTGGGGGTAGCAGGGGAGGAATTCCGCAGATTTATATTGGTGCACCATATCAAAAAGGTCATGGTATTGGAAGCTTCCTCGGTGGTCTATTTCGGCGTGTTCTCCCTTTCTTGACTAGAGGAGCTCGTGTAGTCAGGAAAGAAGCTCTTTGGGCTGGAATGAATGTTATAAATGATTTGGATGCTAATATTCCACTTAAAAACTCATTTAAGGATCGTTTTGGAGAATCTGGTCAGAATTTGAAACGACGTGCAATTGATAAAATGGAAAATATTATGAACGGATCTGGTTATAAGAACATTCGGAAGAAGCGACTGGTTCAGTCGATTTCCAATCGCGGTGCACATAAGGTCGTGAGTCGAAATCCTATCAATAAGAGAAGAAAGAAAACCTCCAAAAAAATAAAGAAACGTGGTACGGTGAAAAGAAAGAAAGCTGCAAAGAATAAAAACAAAACCAAGACTACAAAAAAGTGTGCGAAGCGTGAAAATCTGAAATATCCTATCGATGATATATTTGGAAATCAATAGTGCATAAAATACGTATCCGAAAAACATATAATATTTTTTAAAATGTCTTTTCTACATTCTCATTCTTGTGAGTGCTTAAAGTCAGAGTTAGATCTATTTTCGATACCTCCTACACAAACCTCGATAGAAAGCTCTCAATGGGTACACTATAAACCTGTTTCATCCCTCACCGATGACTCCCCTATAGAGTTTGTCGTTCCTGGTCATGGTAATGAATACATTGATTTGGCTCACACTATGCTAAGTCTTAGGGTGAAATTGATAACACCCCCTCGGGTTGTTGCAAATGCCGCACAGTTGGATAAAGTTGGTCCTGTAAACAATCTACTACATTCCTTATTCAATCAAGTGGATTTATATTTCAATCAAAAAGTAGTATCGCCACCCAGTAATTCTTATGCTTATCGGGCATACATTGAAACTCTGCTTAACTATGGTCCTGCTGCTAAAAATAGTCATCTGACTACCTCTCTTTGGTATAATGACACAGCTGGAAAAATGGATGATTTCGATAATAATGAGGGATTAAAATCCCGACAAAAATATTTAAGTGCCGGTAAATCTATTGATCTTATTAGCCATCTGCACTGTGACGTTTTCAACCAAGACAAATTTCTTATGAATGGTGTAGAATTGAGACTTCGTCTAGTACGCTCCAAAGATTTATTCTGTCTCATGGATAGCACCAATGGATGTAGTATAAATATTGAAGAGGCCTCACTAGTTGTACGACGAGCAAAAATTAGTCCAGGTATTCTACTAGCTCATGCAAAAGCTCTATCTCATGGTACTGCAAAATACCCTATTACACGTGTCGAGGTAAAAGCTTTGCCTCTGCACTCGGGCGTTCACGCTGAAACGCTTGATAATGTTATTCTCTGTCAAATGCCAAAGAGAATAATAATTGGATTTGTGGACAATGCTGCATTCAATGGAAGTGGAAACAAAAATCCTTTCAATTTTCAAAATTATAAAATTATTCATCTCTCGCTTTATGTTGATGGCACTCAAATACCATCCAAACCACTACAGCCATCATTTGGGAATAAGAAGTTGTATGTCGAAGCTTATCACACATTATTTAGCGGTACTGGTATCCATTTTCTAAATGAAGGCAATAATATTGACAGAGAAAATTATCCTGCAGGAAACTGCCTGTTCGCCTTTGATCTTACACCTGATCTCTCAGCAAATTGTTACTCTCACTGGAATCTTGTAAAACATGGTAGTCTCAGAATTGAGGTGCGTTTCGAGGACCCATTGACTAGCACTGTTAATTGTCTTGTATATGCGGAATATGATAATGTTCTGGAAATAGACTCGTCCAGACAAATTATTGTCGACTTTAGTGCTTGAGTGGGGACAAAATCAATTGTACATGTGAGTCGTGCATTTCAAAGACAGTAGACTTCACGCTCCCTTCGTGAAAAGTTGGATCTCTTTCCTGCATTTAAAAAACATATATGAAATCATGGTTGACTACGTGATTGATATACAAGGCTTTCGAGACGATTCTGGTCGATTTATTCCTAAAGAAGTAGCTGTGGTTTCTCTGGATCGTTATTGTATTTCACATTGGCTTATTTCTCCACCATTTTCATTTACTGATCTTACGAACCAATCGCAACAACAAAATAATTGGCTTAGTTGTCATCATCATGGCATTGAATGGTTTGAAGGAGATGTCCCTATGAATTTTCTTCATGCAAATATACGCGACATTGCTCGAACTGCCAAACTGATATACACCCGAGGACATGAGAAAGCCGAGTTACTACAGAAAATTGCAAGTAGACAAGTCATCAATTTGGAGGAACTAAAATGCCCATCATTTAAAAAGTTACCATTCATAGACGAGTTTTGTTTCCATCATGGTGTAAAAAAGGAAGCAATATTTATGTGTGCTCTTAATAATGCACTTAGACTAAAAAACTGGATCGAAAAACAACAAGAAGATAATCTACTGTCATTATCCTACAATAAAATACAAGGCTGCTGTACTAGTACGCTCAGATCCCCTACAACCTATGGACAGAGCATTGCGGCCAATTCTGAAGATTCGGATAAGGATACGGTAGACGTGATTGAAAAAACTACCTTACCATTATCATCTGAAAAGTATGAACAGCTTACAAATCCTACAAGTACTTCGACTCCCAAAAGCTCGGACAGTCGGCGTATTCCCTGCAGATCAGATTCCTAAGCGTTGGACAAGACCATCTGCAATTGTAGCTAATTTTCCAAACCTGGAACTCACTGGATCGCCGTCTACGTTGGAGATGATGGAAGAGGTACCTACTTTGACAGCTACGGGTTACCGCCTCTTATACCTAAACATCTTCGTTTACGGGGAAATTGTACCTTCTACAGGTGGAACACAAAGAGACTACAAGCTGCGACTTCGAATGTTTGTGGGCAATATTGCATTATGTTTCTCCATTGTATGTGTAGTGGTTATTCTCTGTCTGATTTCGCTAATTTTTTTACAAATAATTTAGAAAAAAATGATTGTCTTGTGCGAAAGTTTTACAAAAAGTTGTTGAAGAAATATAAACTTAAACATAATATTTCTAAAGTATCGAAACAACGCATACGTGGTGGTAATTATTGTAAACGTACAGATCTTGCATCATGTACGCAAACGTCAACGGCTGAATTAACAACTCTTTCCTTATTCTAAAAATATGTAATCCATGTTTTTCCTTGACATTATATAAATCAACAAATTGAAATTATGTAAAATGTTACCCCTTTTTTATTCACAGACCTTTCATACACTTAGTCAGTAAGAATAATTTTAAATGCACACAACTATTCGAAAAAAATGTAAATATCTACAAATTTTGTCTATTTTTTTCTTTAAATCATAATAGTAATGAATAAAAATAATTTTTTAAATTTTATTCACGTTAGTTTCTCAATATTAATTAGGCTGCTCATTTTTGTCAAAATATATATATTTATAGAAACATTTCTCAGGGGTGTGTCAGATTGCAACCCTCTTGAGACGCCTGCAAAACATGTGTCCGAGAGCGGCTGGGGGTAGGTCCCAACCACCGGGGGCGAGAGGTCGGCGCCATAGTGCGGTGAAGGGGGACGGGGAAAGTGGAGGGGGTAGTCTGTCCATAGTGGCCCGGTACTACTGACGTGTGAAGTTACACCAGAGAGTCACAACCTACTGGATAAGCGAACGGAAGAGAAATTATACGAACTGAACTTGTTTATGCACATACTCTTGTCGATGGCACATGTACTGTCGACCTTCTAACGCGTGCTTCTGATTGCTTAATCTTTAATTGTTAATTACTCGGTAATTAGTAACTTTAGCAGATTTTTTAAATAATTTTGTTTGACGCCATTTTTTTGTTAGAATTCAAAAATACAAAAAAATGTTTTGAGTACTTGGACACCCTGTATAAGTAACGTCTCCAGAGAAGACAAATCGCTTCTGCCACTTTTACTGAATTCAAACATTTTAAAATACGCTATTACATTTTTTTAGCAATCTTATTTTTAGATTTAGAAACTACTATGTTTTCTACTTATAAATATTTTTTCAGCTTTAATGTTCCCAAGAACATTAAAAATCAACCAAAGCAATAAATCAGTACCCCTCAGAAACAAGAATTTAAGATTAAAATACAGGAAAGTCTCCGATTTCAAATTTACGACCTTCCATTTAAATCTCACTGCACTCTGAGCTGTGATATGCACTTCTCCCACTTAAACTTTAATCCGCATGGCCCGTTTCACATAATGCCACTAGACTTTAGAAATCAGTCGTTTTCAAATAGTGACAACAGCAGCTAGTAACTTTCGTTACAAAAGATGAGCTTTTCAAAAAAACGACGAAAAATTATATTAAATTTATCTGCAGTGTTCGGCAACGAATGTTGTTAGTGCAATAGTGATGTGATGATTTTCTTACGCAATTGATAAGGTTAGTAATGACATATAAAGATATACATTAAAAAAAAACTGATGTGATCAGAGAAATTATGGATAAATAAAAACTGTTTTTTAAATTAAAATAATTTAAAAATTCGTGAATTTTCATTACTACAATAAAGCACTTTTCTAATTATTCGTCAACGTTTTCCATTTATAATTCTTCGATTAGTTCATTTATATTTTATCGTGAATTAGTTACAATCAATCACAAACTAATTACATTTATTTTTATATTCTTTACTTCTATGAATATTACAAAGATTATTGTATTTGTAACAAAAAATTATACAATAAAAAGATTCGTAATTGTATTTTAATCTCTAAAATTATATATTGTTCGTCACTGCTATTTTTTATCCAAAGCGTATTAAAAAAAACGTCATTTTGTTTTTTGTTTATCATATTACTGAAAATGTAAATTTGGTTTTGTTTAGAAATAAATCACTGAAGAGGACTCCCACATGAGTCGAAACGTCTGATTAAAAAACACAGTTTTTTGATTACTAGACCCTAAAGCCCATACAAAGAAGCATCAACTCATTTAATTCCAGAGGGTCGATACAATTCCTCATCATGAATTATGAAAAATGTAAAATTATGACAGTGTTTTATCGTTGATTTTCAAGTTATTAATTTTGCACTTTAGATTAAAATAATTGAATTTAAAAAATCGCGATGCACAATTTACAAATACATTATTTTTAACGATTAGTTTCAAGATCCCAATTTAAGAATTCTTCAATTTTTAAACGAAGTTTGGAATTATTTAATTTTTAACGCTTCTAGTTTGAATTCATTATTTTTGAAAATTTCCAATTAGAACGCATCTAATTTGCAAAGTGTTCAGAATAATTAGAGTTTGAAGGTTCACAATATTAAAAATTCTTCAATTGTGAATGGTGAAAATAACAGTGATTTTTTTATGGAAGTCCAATTTTTTAGTGAGAAATCTATCCAAACACTTTGAAACTAAATGTTTTTTGTTTCAAAGGCTTAGATTCGAAAATCTTTGGTTCTAAATTTCTTAATTTTCACAATGTCGTAGTTTAAAATTCAAATAATAAAAATGCCAGGACAATTTTGCTTCAAAATTTCAAATTAAAAGCCTAATAATCATTTTGAAATTTAATATTTCAGATGTTAAAACATTTTGAATTAAAAACCTTAAAATTGTACAATTTCAAACGTTAGAATCATATTGCAGCAATTTTGTTTTGTTTTGTATTGTTTGTTTAATTTTCAATGTAATATCTTAAAATTGTCAGATTTTCAGTTGCAGATTTAAACAAATAAATAATTTCAAATTGAAAAATATTGGATTGTAAAATTTCAAGAATGTATGGCCATTCTAAAGGAAGTGTTAAAAATTACAAAATTTTGTTATTTAAAAGCAAAATATATAAAAATTAAACTATCAGAAATTGATGCCCCAGTAATTGAATAATTTATTTTATTTTGAATAAGTTAAATTTTAGAGTTCTGAATTTTCATGTTGAACACTAAATAAAAAAATGTTCTCTTTCACAAGTTTTAATTTTGTAATTAAAATTGAATTGGTAGAATTTTGAAAAGCATAATTAACAATTCAACAATTATTAATTTTCAAACGATTTAATTTTGCTTTGAATAATTGAAATTTTAATTTTAATTAAAGTTTTACATTTATTTCATATTCGTGTATGTTTCAACGGCTTTTAACTTTGAAAGATTACATTGAGTTTTCAATTACAATTTTTCATGTTTTAATCGCTTAAAATTTAAAATTATTCAAATTCAAAAGCTTGTTATTTTTGTAATTATTTAATTTTTAACATTTTGAAATTGTCCTATTCTCGAAATTGTAACCTGAAATCATTCAATTCCAAGATTCTTAAATTAAAAAAAAGCTGTGTATAGATGTACGGCGCTGTGAGCTAGGTCGGTTTCCGGTAGATTGTTCTGATTGGTTACACTGCAGTAGGCGGAATCTGCCGGACAGCAGAACCAAAGTTGGCAGAACCGTGTACGTCATCCGACTTAGTATATTTCTTATTTTCTTGAGACGTGCACAAGGTATAACCTTGAAGTGAAGTATATAATTTGAAACGATAAGTGTAACTTTTTTTACACATTTGAACATATAATTGTTTATTAAAAATTAGTTATTTGATGTTTCCGATTTTGTCGACTTAGTACATTTCTTATTTTCTTGAGACGTAATAAGGCGTATTCAATATTTGAATTTCAGAATTTAATCATACGCTTTCTTAAATTTACATAAAATTTACTTGAAAGTTCAATTCATATAAATTTGTGCTTAAATTAAGTTCATCTCTGAATTTAAATAAATTTCTCAATTTAAGATGTAAAATTTTTATGTTTTCATTCCTATTAGAACTGCCTTGTAATTTTTTTCTCGTTCTCATTTTTAAAGTGCCAAGTTTTATTTTTGGACAATTTTAATAATATGGGAAAAAGTTGACGCTAAACTTGTTGAATTCTAGAATTCTCTTTATTGAATAAACTTTAATTTGAAGTACTTTTCAAAACTACTTTTTATTTGTTCTCCGAAAAATCTTTAATGAGTTATTCTGAAAACAACTCCAAAATTAAATTTTTAACTTTAAACGTCATTAAAAGTGATTTAAAAGAAAAATTATTTTTCGAGTCGTTTTCAGGAATTATATTTGGCTTCAAAGCTTCCTACAACGAGTTTCAAAGGCTATTCGAAAATCAATTTTGTAGTAAGTATTAATTTTCGTTAATAGTTCATTATTTAATTGTTCATTCCCAGCTGAAAATTCCTGTACAGGAACCTGTGCAGGAACCTGACAGGTTCCTTTAGAGGTTCGTGCACAGGTTCTTGTACAGGAACGTACGCAGGTTCCTGGTTAGTTATGGGCACTGCTCGGCCTGACTGTGGTAATACCTGACCTGACCGGTAATGTCCGGTCATGACGGTGAAAGTTGGTAAAACGCGGTCAGACCCAAATATCTCCACCAGGAAAATTTTTTTTATAGACAAAAGTAGTTTAGTAGTTAGGACATACCCTATTGTTAACTTGTACAAAAAGTTTTCCGGTTCTAAATGTTCCAGTTATTTTCAAATTTATAAAAATGCAAACAAGCTCAGCATAGCAGACGACACTTTTGATAGTTTCGCGCGAGTTTCGAGAAGAATTTGAAAATTACACTTTACTAATTTACTGTACAGGTTATATTCCATAAATGAAAATACTTTTTTTTTGTCTTTAAATAAAATAAAATTGATATCTAATTATTATGAATTTCGATTTAGGAGTAATTTTTGTGAATTATTTATTATTTGTTATTAATTATATGTGAAGAAATTCAATAAGGCAATCATTATAATTAAAAAGGGAAACAATGAAAGTGAAATAAAATTTTATTCTTTGAATGTGTTTTCAAGCAAAAGAATTGTTTAAAACATTTCTTAACGTTATTTTTCTTGGGAATTACGAAAAAATCGTGTAAATTTAAGAGTTGTTACAAAAATTTTCGCAATTCCCAAGAAAAATAATATTAAAAAAGGTTTTAAACGATTCTTTCTCTTTAAATAATATTCAAATAATTCAATTTTATTTCACTTTATTTGTTCTTATTTTTAATTATAATAATTGCCTTATTGAATTTCTTCACATACAAATAATAACAAATAATAAATTATTTGCACAAATTACTCATAAATATAAATTTATAATAATTAGATATCAATTTTATTTTATTTAAAGACAAAAAAAAGTATTTTCATTTAGGGAATATAACCTATACGATACACAGTAATTAACTTAATGTTCAAGTGACATATTCATCGAAATGTTATTCAAAATAACTTAGGATACTACTAACTATTATTTTTATAATATTACTTAGTGAATGCAACAGATTTTCAATGTAATTTGTAAATTTGTAAAGTGCAATTTTCAAATTCTCCTCGAAACTTGCACAAAACTGTCAAAAGTATAGTCTGCTATGCTCAGCTTTTTGGCATTTTTATTACTTTGAGAATAACTGGAACATTTAGAACCGAAAAACTTTTTGTACAAATTTAGCATAGGGTATATCCTAACAAGTAAACCACTTTTCCCTATAAAAAAAACCTTTTCTGGTGGAAATATTTGGGTCTGACCGCGTTTTAACAACATTTACCGTCATGACTGGTAAGGATTGGTCGTCATGACTGTGAAATACCGAGCAGCGCCCATCACTATTCCTGGTACACCGGTTCCTGCCGCAGATCCTGCGAGGGAACTTGCGCATGTTCCTGTACAGGAACCTGGATATTCAAATACCTGTACAGGTTCCTGTATTATCGTTGATGTTGCTGCAAGAAATTCCCTAGGGAGCATCCTGTACAGGTTCCTGAGCAGGTGGGACACTCGCATATATATATATATATATAATCGGCAAAATCCCGAAGCTGTTTTTATGACAAACTGTTTATTATTATTATATATATATGGGCATATCCATGTAAAGTGTCATTTCTCTCAAAAAAAAGTCAAAAACAAATCTTAAGGCACACATTTCAAACTTTTTTCCCACGTTCTACATACATGTAGAAACGCATTTTTTAGCTTGGTCAATAGCTTTGCGCATGCGCACAGTTTGCACAACATATTGAAATTAATCAATCCATGAAATCAATGTAATGAATCATATTTTATGAATGGAATACATAATTTGTATTCGAAATTTGTTTTCGATTCGCGAAAAAAACAACCCCCTGCCTCCTGAGGGGGGGGGGGGGGGTTATTACAAAGTCGTTTTGACAGGTCTAAGTAGATAGTGTCTACCATGGCCAACCAACAGGAATCCTCATTCTCTAAATATTATTAAATATACAAAATTATACCAAATAATATTATGAATAAATTAATAATATAAATTTATAAATATGAATTTATAATATTATTAATATTATATATAAATCAATCCTAAATCTCTGATATTGCTCACATAAAATGTATTGGAAATCATATTAAGATGTATCACGAAAAATTTACTATCAATAACGTCAATAAATGAAATGATGTTTAACGTTTCATTCAATTTTCTGTCAAAAAAATTTTTTCAGACGAGTAATTCGTTGGAAACAACTAATATTTTTCCAATATTTGACAATTTTTTGTCATATTTCAAAACATTTTAAATTGTTGGTAAAAAGTTTCATAGAAAAGTTATTCCTTTCAATAAAACGGAACTTTTTTGTGAAACAACATTCTTTTGTAGACGTGTAACTTTTGAAGAAAATCCATTTATATACAAATTTTGACTTTGATTTTCACGAATTGCACGTGATTTTTGAGGCACATAATTTTCCTTGTGGGGACGTTTTTTGGCCACTGAAATACAGCGAACTCAGCAAAAACTTCATTCCTATCTTGATGCGCGCGATTTTCGCAGCTGCTGGCGCTGGAGTGGACATTTTCGCTGAAATTTTGGAGTGGACATTTTAGCCTTAAATTGGGCATAACTTTTGCGCGCACTGCGATATCAACTTCATCCGTGGTAAACTTCTTCTCCCCAACATACTGCTTATATTTCGTAAGAATAGAAGAGTGTGCTTCAAGTATTCTTGGAGTACAGTACGATGATGGAGTGGACATTTTTTCGCCAAATTCAAAATTTTCGATATTTGAATGTATGATACTTCGATAATTTTAGGAGAACATCTTTTTCCTTCATATGGCGTCGACTGGCCACCAAAATCTAATAAAAAATTGAAAGATTTTTGGCCTCGGTAGTTGCGCGCAGTTTTCACAACTACAGACCTTGCAGCGGACATTTGAATTGTAAAAGCGGTGACACGACTTTGAGATTTTCTTGCTGAGTTAGAAATCGAAGCACAATGTTAAATCCACGAAATTCCACTAGCCTATACTCCACTGAACTAGCATGATTTTTCTCAGAATTTGTAGCTGGGGACAAATATTACACAGGTATATTTTTGGGATTTTTTCCAACTATTATATGTTGTATCTCCTTAGGAGGGTTTCTGTAATGACTGTAAGCTTTCGTTTCTATTTCAGGGAGTCTGTCTGTAAATTTGTATGCAATACAACTTGTATTTTTAGTGTTGGTTTGCGTATAATATCACGATGACAGAAAAATGACACTTTTCGTGGAAACACCCATATATTGTGACGTTGCAAAATTCGTGCATCTCACAAATTCGAATTGATAAATTTTTATTTGACATTTAAAGATTTTTCGTAAATTCAGAGATTTAATTTTGTAAGGACAGAAATCACGGCTGCGGTACAGAAACTTCATAATAGGGCTAGATTTAAGATTTATAATTTTAAGGACTTATTCTGTTTGTTTCTTTTATTTTTTTTGTAACGATTCGGACTCGTCGAGACATCGTGGGACATCGAGGGACAAATTTCGACTTCGAGACTCAAATGGGACGCCACGCGAGACTCTTAGAACGACTAAATTCCACCGACAAACACTTCAGGCCGTTTTAATTCTCCCGCCTTTTTTATCTACTATCGTCTGCCAGACTCAAAGGAGCTGTGGATCCTCATCTGCAAGGATTCATGTTAGGATGCCGGCCAGATTGGGAGTAATGCTGCAATTGACGAAAAATCTGGAACGACTCATCTACCTGGCGTAGAACCTTTTTGGAAACTTCACGATGAGAAATTTCTTCATCAATTCCCAACATGACTAGGGAATCTCAATGCGCAATGCCCTCTTCACGTCAGCTGATACCAATTGGTACCGAACCAAATCCTGCTCTGATTAGCCAGGGTAATTTCGGGCTCCAGGAGGTGATCTAATGGGTGAATTGGAGAGTAAGGAGGTCGAAATGACAACACTGGATCAATCCTGGCGATAATAGAAGGAAGGAAGGATGAAAACCGAAAATAACAGGGTACCGAGCTCCACTTATTCATACGGCCCTGGAATGTAAACCCAGCACCCCGTCTCCGCAGCGGCCTTACCACCAATAGGAACGCCGGAAAGAATGAGGAGACGGAACGCCGAGATCGAGTCCCGTACCGTTGTCGCTACGCTCGTTCTTCTCTGCCGACCGCAGCCGTTTCCACTCAAGTTTAATTTTTCCTCGTGTCGAGTCGACCAGTATAATTTATACTTTCTCGCGTTTTTGTTCTCAAGCAATTCTCTTCACGAAGCAGTGAAGATTTACTCCACAACTCCCCCATCATCAGGAAGTTCATCGCCAACGTTTCGGAATACCACGGGTAAGGCCAAGTCTTAAATTTTGAGCAAAGGGAGACTACGCTCGTCACGTGGCCACAGTGTATCAGTTTAAGTAATTATGAAAATATTAAATTTTGTTGAATAATTGGCGTCACACGTTGTCGAGATGGAGTTCCTTTGACTGGGCCTTCCTATTTACTGTATTGTTGATATATTGTGTTTTATTATACGTGATTATGGTACTATTTTTGTGAAATGTGTCCCCCCAATGGTAAATTCTTTTTGTGACCCGTGACCTGAGCCCCCAGTCGAGTGTCGCCACATAAAGTATGACCCCGTTGAGCATTTCGAATAATTTTCATATAACCACGTGATGGAACCCCAAGTTGAGTTGTGCCCCGAAACCCAATTTTCTTTAATCTTGAGTGAGCCCCTTTTTCGTGTGTTAACCTAGAATTGTGCCACTTTTTCGGAACTGAGCCCCCAGTCGAGTTTTGCTCCAAAGTGTTAACGATAAAAATGTGGATCCCTATTTTCTAGCATTGAGAAATAATTTATCGAGTTCCTTTCAAGTACCACTCAGTCTCGAGCTTCCCCCCGCCTCACCCCCTTCATTATGAGTGACTTTGAGCGTCGAGAATTGTGATTGAATTTTAAATATGTTGTTTGATAAATTTCTAATGTAATTGTGATTGAATTTTGAATGTCACTTGTTGAATTTCAAAGGTAATATTGATGGAAATTTTGAATATGTTACTTGATGAGTTTCAAATATGTTATTGATTGAACTTTGAGCATGTTATGTACTGAATTCCAAATGTGCTATTGATGGAATTTTGATAGGCTATTTACTGAAATTCGAGTGTGCTATTTACTGAATTTCAAGTGTTTTATTGATCAGATTTTAAATATGTTATTTTCCGAATTTAGTGTGTGCTAATGATCAAACTTGGAATGTGATATTGATTTATGTAGAGGTCATTAATTTTTTTGAGATAATTAAGCCACGTAAATAGTAATTATTTGAGTGAATTTCGAGTTGATAGTGTTAGGCGAGCTGGGCCCAATTTCTCCAGAAACTAAAGATGTTAAGGTTTGAGATTTCATGAAGCAAATTATTACAATCATGGTTGAAATATAGAGGTCTAGGTTATGTGTTATTTTGAGATAATGTTGAATTTAAGTAGAGATTTGAGTTTGGCTATTACTAATTGAATAAATTAGGCTATGACTAGTCATGGGTCATTACTAATTTAGTGAAGTTAGGCTATGGTCAGTTTTGAGGTTATGTTTCACTAACGACTAGACTTCTGAAATCAACATGGTGAATAATTTTCTTCAATCAAATTTTGTTAAAGAATTTTGGTTCGAATCGTACGGAATATTCGTGAATGGTTATTTTAAAATTTTTGTTTAAGCGATTAAATTGAATTTTTCTGGGAGTTGGCCTAGCTCGATTATAGGTTAGAAATTAGAGCTCTTAAGTTTTGTTTGAAATTGCCTAGCATGGAGTTCCGGGTACAAAAGCCTAACCACTCAAGGTTAGTTTAGGTCGAGTATTTTAGGTTAGGATTTAAGATTTTTCTCATTGTCAACAGCTCGAGAAAATTATTATTTGAGCCTTGACCAATTTTTAGGATTGTAAACCATTAGATTTTGTCGAGATCCGAAATACGGCAGAAGGTCAATTGTTAAATCTGGCTTGTTATTTCCTTTTTTTTTAAATTAATATGCATCAAATAAATTACATGTTCTATTTGGTGTGAATGTTGAGTTGTCATTTATTGGGAGAATTTAAGTGGCCTCGAACAGGCCTGGCGCTTAACGGAAATTCTAGATTATTATATTTTTATAAGACTTATAAGAAGCAGTGCCGAAGGTATGTAGTGATTTTAATTATTTAATCGTAATTAAATTGCAACATTTCAATATATATATACATGCAAATATATGCGAGTCCCACCTGCTCAGGAACCTGTACAGGATCCTTCATAGATACTTTTTGCAAATGTGTCCCACTTGCACATGAACCTGTACAGGATCCTCCCTAGGGAATTTCTTGCAGCAACATCCACGATAATACAGGAACCTGTACAGGTATTTGAATATCCAGGTTCCTGTACAGGAACGTGCGCAAG
Source organism: Andricus quercusramuli (assembly GCA_932178445.1). Taxonomy (NCBI): domain Eukaryota; kingdom Metazoa; phylum Arthropoda; class Insecta; order Hymenoptera; family Cynipidae; genus Andricus; species Andricus quercusramuli. Next base: position 66,091 of record CAKNXH010057731.1, read on the forward strand.
TTTCCTTGCAGGATCCGCGGCAGGAACCGGTGTATCAGGAACCTGCGTACGTTCCTGTACAGGAATCTGTGCAGGAACCTCCAAAGGAACCTGTGAGGTTCCTGTACAGGAATTTTCAGCTGGGTTGTACATATTGAAGGCCTTAGTTGGTGGTTGTAATTTTTTATTCGTTGTAAATAATAATTTTAATTTTAGATTTAATCTTATCATTAACGCGGCTTACTTTGTTCCTAAGAAGGTTCTCTACAATAAATACATTTTTTGTTGTTCGTGAAGTAAGCACAACAACCATAAAATATCCAAATTTTGTTTAATGGAATCGTTTGGTCACGAGGGGTCAACAACTCGTGAAGTCAGATATACAATTTCGCTGAAGTCACTGATGTGAAGTCACTTGAATTTACACGAAGTCACTGAACTCACTTGAAGTTAGTGTACACTCCATCGGTCGAGTTTTGAACCCCTCGTTTGGTCATCGTTTGATCATGTTTGGAAACCAAATTTTTTCATTTGGACGGAAAAACTCAAAAAGATATTGAGTTTTCAAAATTGGAGTGCTAACTTCACGCTGCACAAAAAATTTAAATTTTCCCAAAAATTCTCGTAACAATCATTTGGACGTCGCTTGGTCGCGCTTGGAACCCCACTTTTGACGTTTGGACGTCGAAATGGTGTGAATTATCGATTAAAAAAGTCATTAGCACCATACTCGCGATCGGCGCCTTATCAAGTGGTAGTGACCTTCTTTGGCCAGCCATGTCCTTAAATATGATGTGATGAATCAGAGATACTGACAAGAAAATTTTTCAAAAAATCATTTTGTTGTAGACATGCATCATTTCATCCCTTTTTTATTCCTATGAGGCGAGGCTAAAGTTCTACTTTTCAGGAGTAAAAAGTGACTTCATACGTAAATGATAAAACATTATAAATCTGTGATCACGCATTTTGAGTTAATTGACCCCCTCAGTGCAAAAACTGGGGTACCAAAAATTTCCAAAATTTCTAAGATGTTCCCAATTTATAAAATTATCAATATTTCTGAATTTTATAAAATTGTCAACCTTTCTAAAATTTCTAATATTTCTGAATTTTATCAAATGATCAAAATTTCTAAAATTATCATAATTTCTAAAATGCTTCAAGTTTTTAAAATTATTAAAATTGAGTGTCCTCATGCATGAACAAGACCTAGATTTTTCTAGCGCCGCGGAGTTGGCACCTGTCGCCTAAAAATACAAATTGAAAATTTTGAATTTTAAAACATATCGTAGAGAAATTCATTCCGCATCTTTTTTTTCTTTACCAGAAAATCGTATCTTTTTTATTTGTTTAACAAATTGCAAGAAACTAGTTTTTTTAAAGTCAATTCTTAATTCAATTTTTGTCTTCAACTCGTGCTCAAATCCACAGTTTTTGGAATTTCTTTATCAAATTTAGAGGCAATATTTCTTATAGAATTCTTGTTATGACAGAGATAAAACATTAAATCTTTATTTCTAACAATATAACAAATTATTTTCCAACCTATTGCATAATTCCTTTCACAGAATTTTTGAGCATCTCGTTTATCGATGAAAGTTTCAGCAAACAAAAACTTCCTGTGAAGAAGTTGTTCAACACAGTATAGGAGAGAAGTTTTCCGTAAAGGCTTTTTAAAATAAATTGATAGTCAAAAAATTGTGAACGCTAAACTTTTACCACACGACTGATTTTGCATGCGTCCATGCGTCTTCTATGTGTTCCGACTCCGATGCGATCCTATACGTCCCCGCTCGGCATGTACACGCATGGAAGACCAATCGCGCGCTTAAGTTTTGCGTTCACAGTTTTTTACCTACTAATTTATTTTTAAAAAGCCTTTGCAGCAAACTTCTCTATGTTTTTTGGAACAACTTCTTCACAAAAAGTTTTTTTTCGCTCAAACTTACCTCGATAAACGAAACGCTCAAACATTTTGTGAAACGAATTATGCAATAGATTAGAATAGAATATTGTGTCACGAGAGGGGTATAGTTCCATATTGCAAACGAGATGAGCGACTGCGCCATTAGCGCCCACGTGGCGGAATATGAAACTATACCATGCGAGTTGCACACACTATTTTTGATCATAAATGCGCGGAATATGCCATACTTCACAGCGGTTTTCCGTTCGTATTGTTGCTGTGAAGTATGGCATATTCCGTGCATTCATGAACAAAAATATTTTTTAATTTTGTTAGAAATTAAGATTTGAAGAAGTGGGATGTCAGGATTAATTACAGGATTAGAGAAATACTTAGATGGAAAAAGTTTCTTGAAGAGAATGTAAAAAAGTTTAAGTATCTGGGATATACCTTGCAAGCAAATGGAGACCATAGAGCTCATATAAGAGAAAGAATTAAAAAAGCAGCAGGGGTAATGAAGCAGATATGGGGAATAGGGAAAAGAAGGTTTTAAAAAAATTGGAGATGGAGAATGTGGTTATTTGATACGCTGGTGTAGCCTGTATTAGGTTATGGAGCAGAGCTATGGGGATGGAAAGAAAGGAATGAGATTGAAAGCTTACAAGAAAGGAATATAAGGTGGACGCTAGGGGTACACTGGAGGACGCCGGGATATATGGTGAGAGAAGAAGCGCAAAGGGATAAATTGAGTACTAGAGCGGGAAAGAGGGCATGGAATTTTGAGACGAAGCTCAGGGAGGGAAAGGGCGGGGAGTTAGCGAGAAAGTGGTTGATGGAGGTAGAAGAAAGGAGCGGGAGGGCTATGGAATTAACGAGATGAGAGGAAGAAAGGAGGGAGTTCTTTAAGGCTAGAGATATAGAAGACGGGACCGGAGTCAACTATGAGGAAGTGGAAAAAAGGGAGAGAGAAAGACAATTAATAGAAAGATGGGGCATGATTGAGGAATCAAAATATAATATATGGTATAAGATGATAAAAAAGGAGGGAGTACCAAAGTATTCAGAAAAGGGAAGGGGAGAGAAAAGATGGACCAGAATAGCAAGATTTGGATTAGGAAACGAGGTAAGGGCAAGTATGTATTGGGAATAGAAGGATAACAGGAAGTGCAGAATCTGTGAATGGAAAGAGGAAACATGGGAGCATGTATGGGAAGGATGTAGGAGAGGATTGGAAGATAAAGGAAGCTGGCAAGAGAATGTGGTAAAGATTCTAGGGGAGGACGTTTTGGTGGAAGAGTGGAAGGAGTTAGAAGGTGCTAGGGGAGCAAATGAAAAAGAATGAAAGAATGGATGTAAAAAAATGGCAAAATGGAGGTACAAGAGAAGTGAAAGAAAAAGGTAACGGAAATCGCTCAAATTAGAAGCGTAAACATTTGTAAGTAATAGATATGTAATAGCATAAGTAAATTAAGATGCGTTTGCGTTACCGCTCTCTCTCTCTCTCTGTCGCTTGCAATCTCGCTTTCGATCGCTCGATAACACGTCACAAATTGCGCTATCGTAAAAAATTGAATGAAGGATTTGGATATAAGATTCTCTGTAAATAGGTGTAAATAACTGTAAATAATAAGGATAAGATTTTATAAAACATGTAGAAGGAAGTATTGTAAGAAATGGAAGTCATGGAAACCCTTCGGGGACACATTATGAATAAAGAAGAAGAAGTAGGACGATGGTCGTAGGGGTTAAGGCGTAGGCTTTGGACCCACTCTGTCGGCTTGCAGGTTCGATTCCCTCCTCGCACTCTGGAAGAGTCTCGGCGGCCCATGCGGTGAACACTTGCCTTCATCTCCGCACAGTCGTGGGACCAGTAACACTAGAAAAAAAGGTTATCCAAGTACTTGAAGCTGTTGCCCTTGGTGGTTCGGAACCCACCTTAAACTGTAGGTCCCCCTCATACGAGCGAGTAAGAGTGCGGGGGGTGTGTAAAGGAATAGGGAAGAAGTACAAAAAAAATGTGAACCCTTAAGGGACACATTAGAAGCTTCCATTCCATTGTTGTTTATACAGATTTGAAGTTTTATCTCTAATTGTTATAACAAGAATGCTATAAGGAATATTGCCTCTCAATTTGATAAATTTTGTTCGAAAACTATGAGTTTGAGCACGACTTGAAGACAAATATTCAATTAAAAATTGACTTTTAAAAAAACTCGTTTTTTGCAATTTGTTGAAAAAAACTAAAAAAGATACGATTTTCTTCTGAAGGAAAAAAAATGTGGAATGGCGTTCTCTAAGATAATATATGTTTTAAAATTCAAAATTTCCAATGTGGATTTTTAGTCGTCAGGGGCCAACTCCGCCGCTCTGAAAAAACCTACGCCTTGTCCTTGCATGGGGAAACTCAATTTTCACATTTTCTAATGTCATTCAAATTAAAAAAAAAATTATGTTTCAAATATATAACCAAAATTTCTGAAATTTTCAAAATGTCCAACTTATCTAAAACATATTCAAAATTTCTAAAGTTATTAAAATTGGTAAAATCATTAACATTTCTAAAATTATCAAAAAGATTTGAATTATAAAAACGTCTAAAATTTTCAAAATTTATAAAATTTCTGAAATTTCTCGAATGTTCTACGTTTCTAAAATTATCAAAATTTCTCATTTTTTTCAAATTTTTTAAATTCTCAAAATTTTCAGAATTTTTGAAATTTCCTAAAAACTTAAATTTTTAAGAGTTTTGATGTTATTTGAGAGAAGTTGTTGGCTTCGGAAGCTACGACCATGGTTCCTTAAAGAAACCAATCCCGAAGCAACTAGAACGTGTACGTCATCCGCTTCTGCTCCTTCTGTCCTAGAAGGTAAGCAAGAGCGGGAAATTTACGGGAGATAACATCTGGCAACACTGTTCCTTGGAATCAGATCTCTAGCCGCGGATGACCTTACGCGGTAGACGGGACAGTTGGAGATGAAGGTTTCGCCTCTGGATACTTTTTTAGAGGTACCAATCTTTGTAGAATGTTATGAGGAACAGTGTTGACGGACCAGATGAAGTAATCCCAGAAGAACAGCCTTTTGCATCCGGTTCGCGATGGAATGAGCCTGAAGCTGGCAAGCTGGAATCTTGTTGATTTGGCTAATAAATGAAGCTTTCATACCTCTAAGGCAGCCGATTATGACAACTACAAGATGGACTTTGTAGCCTTGGTACAACCTGCTCAGCTCGAAAAGAAGTTCTTGATATTTCGCCCATTTTTCTTCCTCCTTTGCCGTGATATTACCATCGGCTGGTGCCGAGAATTCAATCACGTAAATGATCTTGTTCTTCAGATCTTGGAGGACAATATCAGGCTTCGTAGCACTGACACGTTGAGTGGTGGAGAATTAGAAATTCTAGTAGATCTGAACTGATCATTCTCCACAACGGACTCGAGTTCCCCTTGGGCGTATGGCAAGACGGGCAATAGATCAACACCATAGAAGTGCCTACGATGGTAATATAACACTTTTAGAGTTGCATTGTGTCTCTCTATGTACCCGTAGCGTGCATATTTTGAGCATCCACTGAGAACATGTCTAAGTGTTTCTGGCTCTTGCTTGCACGCTCGGCAGTTGGTATCGCTTACAGGTACATTCATTATGCGCTCGCGGTAAACTAAGGTGGCTATCACGCCGTCTTGACAGGAAAAAAGAAATCCTATTAAAATCCATTATTATTATTATTATAATACCATTAAGCCATTTCCCTTTCGAAGTAGGCGTGACTCGCTCGGTTTGAAAATAGTAGTGTTGGGAAGGAGGTATAGATTTTTCTTAGATTGATCTAGAATTGCCGTGTTATTTATTTAAATAACAATTTCGTTCCGCAACACTCCCTATTCAAAATTCCGACGTCGAAAACGACGTCGTAAGCTACGTAGAAAACGACGTCGTAAACTACGTATAAACCCACGTCGTATACTGCGTGTGGAATGACGTCGGAAACTACGTAAGAAACGACGTAGGAAACTACGTCGGAAATTGGGATCGTAAACGACGTAGGTTCCGACGTCGTTTCGTACGTGGTTTTCGACGTAATTCCTTGCGTAGTTTAAGACGTCGTTTCATGCGTAGTTCACGACGTCGGTTTATACTTCATTTCCGACTACGTTCCATACATAGTTTACGACGTCGATAACTACGCAGTAAAGGACGTAGTAAACGACGTAGTGTACGACGTCGGAAATTGGGATAGTACACTACGTAGTAAACGACGTCGTTTCCTATGTAGTATACGATGTAGTTTCTAACGTAGGTTAATTTTTTATCTAAATAATTATTCCTAAAGTAGTACAATCTCTGCATAATAATTCAACGAACTAAATTTAAAAGTTTCAATTTATAATTTGGTATACGTAGAGGATTAAATTTGGGGATACTGGGATTCACTTGTAAGGAAAGAAGATGATATTCTTAAACAATTATACTTTTTCTGTAGTTCAAATTTAAAAGGCAAGTCCTTATTTGTGTAAATGAAAAATCTAAGCATATTTTAGAAAAAAAATTGTTCATTTAAAAAACTGTGAAAATGTTACAAACACGAGTGCTCGCTGATATTTTAGTTACTGGAACGACGTCGGAAACGATGTATAAACCGACGTCGTAAAATACGTATGAAACGATGTCGTAAACTACGTATGGAACGACGTCGGAAACCACGTACAAAACGACGTCGGAACCTACGTCGTTTACTATCCGTCGCTTTCTACGTAGGTTACGACGTCGTTTCCGACGTCGGAATTTTCAATAGAGTTGCTCCGACCCAGGTTGCTGATCAATCTCTTTAGCGATCACCCCAAGTGAAGAGCTTCACAAGTTTGTTATGCGACGTTCCCCTCTCGGGCCCATTAGTATCCAAGGTCTTTTGTCCACTCACATTCCTTTTATAAACTATCTGCCGCCACACTTTTCTGCCCTGGCATACTTCTCTCGCTTTCTTCATGTCCATAAATATTTTGCATGCAAGTTTTCCTGTTTCTATGGCTTCTTATGTCTTTTCGGATTAAGGTCTCGTTCACAAAAATTTAACCATTCTTTCCACGGTCTGCCTCTGGGATTCTGCCATTTACTTTGCCTTTATACACTTGTTTCGTTAGACGTTCATCTTTCATTCTTTCAACATGTCCGAACCATTTTCACTGATTTCTTCCCCATGTGTCAACCAGTGTCTCTTTTGCACCACATTAGAGGATTATTTCGTTTCTCACTTTATACATCAGTGTTTTCCCGCAAATTCTGCGCAGAAGATTCATGCCAATCATGTTAATTTTACTCTTACCCTTTTCTTGACAGGTCCGTTTCTCGCTGCCGTATAGCACAGTCGGTACAAATATAGAATTATATATTTCCATTGTAGCTTTTTTTTATATATGTTTACTTCTGAGAATGGACCCTGCTCTACCGATAACCTTCTGACCCTCTTTTATGCGTCTATCTAACTCCCCATTTATCTGCCCTTCACTAGTGAATAGGCTACCTAGATATATGTACTTATCAACTTGTTCTAATCTCTCATCATTTAGGACAATGTTGCATATTGTTTTCTCACCTTTTCCTTCGTACACTATGATTTTTGTTTTATTTACGTTAATTTCGAGGCCCATGTTCTTCTTGCTTGTATTTAGTTTCCTCAACATTTTTTGCAAGTCTCCGATTGATTCTGCTATAACAAGCTTGTCATCAGCGAAAGCTAACCCACGTACCGTCACTGTCTTGAGATCTACACCCTCTTCGCCGAGGAGGGCCATTCTTAGACACTTGTCCATAAATATGATAAATAGAAATAAGCACATAACTCATCCTTGTTTAACGCCTTGCATACAATGGCATATATATTGTTTTTATTGCTTGTAGGAGCCATTCATTGAGTCCGTACTCTTTGAGGACTTCCCAAAGTTTACTTCTATCCATCTTGTCAAATGCTTTTTCTAGGTCAACAAACGCACAAAAAACTTTCTTTCCTACTTTCAAACTTTTTTCTGTGATCTATCTTAAGCTAAATATTTGATCCGTGCATGATCTTTCGGGCATAAATCCACTTTAGACTTCCCATATATTTTCTTCTGTTATTTGCATTACCCTGCGGATAATTATTTTTGAGTATATTTTACTTACGGTACTTAATTAGCTGATACCTCTGTAATTATTGCAGTTGCTTTTATATCCCTTTCTATTGTATATTGGTACGATAATCGCATTTCTCCATTCGTCTGGGACTTTCCTCACCTCGATACATAAATTTATCAATTCGCACAGCCTGTGAGATATGTATTCGCCAAAGTATTTAAAAATTGCAGCGCTAATACTGTCTACACCAGCAGTCTTACCGTTTTTTATGTTCTGAACTATATCTCTAACTTCCGTGACACAGACTTTCTCAATTGGGGTTTTTGATGTATTATTATTTTATGGCTAACTCATTTTTGCCCACACTTATATTTCGATGCGGTTCAACTCCAACTGAACTTTTGTTCGAGCTCTAAACTCTCGACAAAATTTAAAAATTGATTAAATTAGAATTTCTTTTCTAACATTAATAACAAGGTGAAATGTAACGAACGATTCACCCTCTACTGAGCCATGGTATAATTTGGAGAAGGAGCTTGTAAAATTATTTTATAAAAGAAATTAAATACATTTTTAAGTTCGGTGCCCCCAGGGTTCCCAAAAATCTCCGCTCCTCTTAATAAAATGAAATCTCAAAGTTTTGTATTTATCATTCTCCAATTTTCGGAATCCGTTGCTTCCTATGGTTCTGATAGAATTTTTACCATATACATCCCACTTATCTTTCAGTCAAGCCCAATTATTTGCATACAAAAAATAACAGTCAATTATGTAATTCTTAAATAAATATATGATTACACTGGATGCCAAATGTATTCATTACATATATGTAACAATGATAGTAGAATTAAATTATTTGAATTAGAACAAGCTGAACAGTTATATAGAAAATTAGAAGAATTAAAACTCGTTGAAATATGCGATATCGACGGAAGTCACAAAATTTTCACCCCTTCCCCCTTTGTAAATAATTATCAAAATGACAGCATTTCTTCTCCGTAAATTACTAGCCAAGATCACAGCGCTTTGAACAAGTTTAACTTGCAGCAGACAGATTTCATTTTTTGAGTGGGTACAGTTGCGAAATAATGCCCTATTCATAAAAAAAAAATTCCGTTTTTCTTTGAGAAATTAATAACCAATCATATGGAACGATTCCATATTACCAAGCATTAACAATTGATGATTGCTTTAATTAAATTAATAAACAAATGCATTATTTGGCTATTTCCAGACTTAAACTTTATTTTTTACCTTGATCAAATGTTAATAATTAATTTTTCAACTTTTTCAGACACTTGGATTACGATGCATTATTTTTGATGTTCCTGACAATGTTATAAACCAATTTTCCTAGTATCATGCTTTTGAAAAAAATCTTTGTTTCTTGTGAATTTTACTGGAAATTACACTAGACGAGATAAATTTGTGTATTAAATTGTTAATAACAATAAAAATAATTGATTGTTATCCAAGTGTTTAAAAAAGAATTGGTTATTAATTCTTGGATGAAAATTAGAATTTTTTAGTTTATAAATACATGAGATAATACAAATTTGTTTAAAAAATTTTTCTTAAAAATAATAACTGCCGATTGTCATTGAAATATAGAATAAAGGATTTTAGAGTTGTCGGTATGTTGGTTCAATTTTGTATCTTCTTCTAACCGTGCTTGGTGATTAGCTGAGGTTGATAAATGTCGACCAGATAAGAAAATTAAAGGATATTCGAGTTGTCCGCATACTGGTCCAGTATACGACTATGAGGGCATTGCACAGCTCCTTGAAGCTATTGATATTTTTAGCTTTCTTTAAGTGGATGCTGGACTTCGTAGACTTCTCTCCAAAATGCTTCGAACTTCTCTGCTTTGGGTGGATGGTCGACAGTAACTGGAGGATCTTGAAAAAGTCGAGATAGGTCAGAGAAACACTGTTGATTTTCTCTGACCCATCTCTCCCTCCGCTTCAGACTTCTCCTAGCGTCAGATAGTATCCGTATTCTGTCAAGAATATGCTGCCTGATGTTCAGAAGCTTTGACTTGGTAAAGTGTGCGATAACGGATCCGCAGCTCGCGTGCGAACTGTCGAACCTTGGCGGTGAAATTCCTTCCAGATGTTACGTAGTTAATCACACACTGAATGCGGGACGCGTACTGTCTTCCATTTCTCTTTTGGTCTTATGATCAGCCGTGTTTTTTATAGAATTTTCGGCACCAGCTGACAAAAAAATTATAGCCATGGAGAATGAAAAGAAAGAGAGGTATAAATACCTCATAAGGGAGTTGCGACGGTTATACCCCGAATATTCTGTTAACCTATTAATCCTGATCATCGGCGCTCTTGGAGGTGCCAAGCTTTCACTAGATACGATAATTAATAAGCAGTCGCGGACAATTGTCCAGTGGTGGTCCCGAAGGAATTAACCCCCAAGCGGAGGCGTAACAACCGTATCGAAAGCTGATTGTGTGAGGTGTCTCGAACGGTGACTGGGATACCGGGTGACCTCTAAGAGTATGCAGCCTTATCCTTGCATGCGGGGCTTTACAAGGATGGACGAACTTTCCCTAGCTGCTCGCGGGAACAACAATGATAACACCAAACATAGTTGTATTAAGTGCGTTTCAAACCAATCGAACGCGTAGGGCTCCTGAAAATGGGTCGTACAACAATGTCGACTACCCTAGTGTTGGGAGAGCCAATCAAGTGCTAGAGTGCTGCGATATCAGTATTACTTCTGAACGAGAAGGTTACATGGCACGACTGCATGCTCTGTGGTGCGAGAAACACTCAGAGCTCTCGAGATTTTCGCGACAACGTCTGCGAAACCATGCCGCACAACTCCGAAAAAGGGCTATGTGAGCGGAGTGCTTACTCTACTGTAGCCAGAACTAGCCGGAAGCAGAGAAAGAGAGGCGACACTGAGACCAACCGCGGGCAGGCATCCAATAGAGGAAGAGCGATGTTTCAGGACGCGGAGAATTATTAACATCTAGGTTTCTTTAAAGCCCAAAGATCTGGCTGAACTGAATGACGAGCTTCGTGGAGACTAAACGCTCCTAGGGAAATACAGTCAATTGCCGAAAATGATCAGTGCCGCATATACTGGAACTCCATATTCTCGACAATTGTTTCTGTTGCGCACTGAAGGCCTGACGTAGTTCTCCTTCACTTCGAGAAGCGAACCATGTTTGTTATCTAATTTTCGGCATCAGCTGACAAAAACATAATAGCTAAGGTGAATGAAAAGGAAGAGAAGTATAAATACCTTGTAAGGGAGTTGCGACGGTTATACCCGGAATATTTGTCTAGCTAATAATCCTGATCATGGGCGCTCTTGGAGGTGCCAAACTTTCACTTGTTAATAGCCTGAAAAGCATCTCTGCGTCTCAAAAAAATGCTAAGACGCTTGCGGGGAAGAAGCAGAAGACGATTGTCCTTGGATCGCTCCGTGTCTTCAGGGTGTACGAGACTTTTGCCGGATCACCGTATTGAATCCGTCGCAGACTGTAACCACCTATCTCACAGTCGTGAGACGTGTTTACAGCTGAAATTTTTACCGCGATTTTGCTGGTAGCGGGTGCAGTTTTTCAGATTAGCACCCGCTCCCGGCGGAATCCCGCGGTCGTCCTTATGCCAAACTTTTAATTATATATATCGTACCCAGAGGAAGGCCGTGAACGGGCAGATAGGCCCATATGAACTCCCGTCTTCATCTTCCGTATAAAACACCAACCAGTTATGACTCTCTCGGTTCCAGTTCTGTCCCCACACTCCCCCTCCATTAACCGAAGTTTAGTAGGACTCACGTTATAACTAGACTCAAGTTTGAGGCAATGAATGGAGACTGGGTGAGAGAATGACGATAAGAGAATGACGAGAAACTATGCACGTAAGGAAGCTAGATATTTTGTGTACCTGAAACAAAGAAAAAGGAATGCGACATTAAATATATAAAAAATATAAATACGGTCAGAAGTAGATTCTGAATCACATGGTAGTCAAGGGGTCGGTTTGATTATGAATGAAAAGGCATGGCAGCATTTCAGGGATCAAGGATTTGTATCTCTCAGGATGTTGTGGGTTAGAAAATGGGTTAGCGATGTAAAAGACGCCTTCTGGGATACTTTATATGATACTATTAGTACTTGCGATCATGGTGAAAGAATCATTCTACTAGGAGATATGAACGGATGGGTCGGCATCCAACTTCAGGGTACAGAAAGGGTGCTAGGTAATTTTGGGGATCCAAAAACAGACGATAACGGGAAAAGATTAATTAGCTTATGCTTAGAAAGGGGCTTATTTATTACAAATACTTGGATAAGGCATAAAATGATCCACATGTATGCCTGGTGTAGAGGAGATAGCCACAGTATAATCGACTTCGTTGTTGCGATTAATCTAAAAATCTATGTCCCCTCCCCCACCACCCCCTTCCTCACCAAGTGAGTCACGCTTCCCCCGAAAGGAAAATGACTTAATAGTATGATAATAATAATATTATCAATGTATTTTCCGTTATTACGCACAGAAATTTGCTTATCCTTCTTATTATATGATTCAGGATCAATATATTTCTTGTAAAAAGGTTTGCTGATGCTCATCCACATCCGCAATTGATCATATGTGAACAAAATGTGGGTTCCGCAAAGACAGTATATTTTTTCCTTAATCACTAAATTATTCAGTAATTTATCGAAAGGGTCGCTTTAAATAATTAGTGATGCATTCGAGATAATTTCGAGACGATTTCGAGAAACTTCGAGATTTTCTTGAAACATGTTTAAGTGAAATCAAAACTTCATGGAGATTGAGAATCTTAAATACAAAGTTTCGAGATACTCGACTCAAGATCTCAAAATAAATTGTAGCCCATTATTTAAAATAATGGGCTACAATTTCTTAATTTAGTTACCATATTTTCGTGGGAATTTCCACACTTTTTTTTCACCGAAAATTTGTATAAAAAATTGATCAAAATTTATGTTTATTATTAATAAAAGTTTGTATTGTTTTGTAATGTATTGCCTGGGTCGCTTTAGACAATGGGCTATAATTTTTAAATTTATTTTTAATATTTTTGTCTGAATTCTAAAAACAATTTTTTGACATAACATTTGTGCAAGAATCTGTGTGCTTGTTATTAAGCTTTTGGTGCTTCTAACAGACCGCTCACAAAAAATAATGAAAAATAAAAAATTCCATTTTGCGATCAAACTATGCAATATACGACAAATGATGAATTAACCAAAATTATGCAGTCAAAAAACATCTAAAAATTTGTTATTGATCACTTTTTGACAGTACGCGTAGTTTTTATTTTATTCTTTAAAAACATCTTTAAAAATTCAAAAAAAAAAATAAATTTCTGGACAAATGACACAAGCTAAGAAAAAAAAACAATTAAACAAAAGTTGTTATCCCAAAAAAGAGCTTTAAATTTATTACTTATCATTTTTTGATAGGATGCGTAGTTTTTGTTTTAGTCGTGAAAAATAACATTAAAAATAAAAAAATTGAATTTAAAAAAAATGACACAAAGTACGAACAAAATTTAATAGACGAAAGTTGTTTTCAGAGTAGTTGAGAATAAAATTTAATGCAAAATAAGGAACAAATATTAAAGTAATCATGATAAATAAAATGTGTAGTTTATTTCGCAGTACCTGAAGAAGCAATCCCAGACCGAGGTACAGAAATAAATGTAATATACATTTGGTATAATAGTGTTGAACATTTTGAAATTCCAAAAAATCTATTTTTTTATTTTTCTTTTCATCTGATAGTGCATCATGTCAAGAATATTCTCCCAAACTTTCGAGTCAATTGGAATAAAATTCTTAGAACATAGAGCCTTTGGAAATTCTTGTCATTAGGTTCGACCGGCGGGGAGCGTCGCAAGTATATCGAGGCACCTGCTTACTCTTGTTTGCCTGTATTTCTCGCTCGATTCTCTCGATTTCTAAGGGTTCTTCTTCTTAAATATTATAGTTTTATGCAGTGTTCTGAATTCTTGTATCCCCTCGCACCCCGCATGCTTCGCGTAGCAAACCAGACTGGTTACCCTTGGCACGCCTATTTCTAAAAACTCTATTTTTAAATTCGGTGTACACGATTCTATATAGGATTGACTAGTGCTTGAACAAAGTTTTTTTTTTCTTTGATCAAAACTTATTTTACAAGGCAATACGTATGGTAAATTTGATCGAAAATTGCACTTTTTTATACAACTCTGCCAAAAATTCAAATTTTGATTTTTTTCTGAATCCTCCGTTCAAGCACGAGCTATGCTCACCTGCTAACAGGAAATATTTTGTTTTTTTTATTTCCGATAAAGCTATCTTGAGTTATCCTGACCACCGCAAGGATACTTTTTCCAAAGGGTCTTCGAAAATCAGGTCCCAACAGCTGAATTTTCAAAATTTTTTAATGAAAATTTGGGAAAATATTATTTCAATGTAGTTATCTTATGTACTTAACAGTTTGAATAAAGAAAATCTTTCATTATATTTAAAGACATTAGGGATAATATACTTTTTTTAGCCTTCAAAACCCATGTAACCCCTTAAGAACGTAGGCCATGGCATGGTGGCAGTGGCCTGGATTAACTACCGGAAAGCTTTCGATTCAACCTCCCATAGACTTATCATCTGTCTGTTGGAAAGCTTGAAGGTACATCCACACATAGTGAGATGCATAGAGAGATTGATGCCTCTTTGGAAAACTAGATTTACTATCTCATCTAGAAATTTTCGTCTGATAACGAACAACGTGCGTCACCTTCCAGAGGAGCGTCTTTCAAGGTGATACCATGAGCCCTTTGCTTTTTTGCATCACACTTCTGCCTCTATCTCACGCACTACGAAATTCTCCTGGATACCTCTGTGGCGACACTAATCAGCGCGAGCATAAGGCCACTCAACTTGCTATGTATTTTATATATGTATTTTATATGCATGACATGAAGATCTATGCCTCTGGTGAAAGCATACTTCAATCTGCTATAAATATCGTCAAGAACTACACAAGAGAGATTGGAATGGACTTTGGTTTGGACAAGTGTGCCGAAATTCATCTGAAGAAAGGAAAGATTACTGGCGTTCCCATGGACACTGAGCTTGTGGATATAAGTGTTATTAGACATCTTAACACTGGAGAGACCTATACATACCTGGGCGTACCTCAAAGCCGCATTCAGGACGTAACATCAGTGAAGGAGTCTCTCCGAAGCAGATACAAGCATCTTCTTCGAAAGATTTGGTCTTCCAATCTGTCGGCGTTGAACAAGGTATCTGCGACTAACATGCTTGCCGTCCCGGTTCTACTCTACTCGTTTGGTGTGGTTCAATGGACGAAGAACGATCTTAAGGCCCTTGATGTCACCACACGTAAGATCATGCATGTGCATAAAAGCTTGCATATCAGTTCTTCAGTTCCGCGATTATACGTTTCACGCCGTCAAGGCGGACGCGGACTTCTGAATCTCCAGTGTCTTCAAAACGGAATTCTTCTAAGTACAGCTTGCATCGTTGCTAATGGCAGAGAACCGCTCCTAAAAATGGTCAGGAATCACGAGATGATTGGCCAAGGAGCGTTCCTTTACAAAGCCGCGGAGGAAGCGGCCCAGACCCTTGGCCTGAATTTTAACATCATAAGTGAGGAAAGTGCATTGCTCCATCTAGATGCTTCACGTCTAAAAGCCGGAGTAAAGAAAGCAGAGGTTGGAAAGTTTCACCAAGAGCTACTCGACAAGCATATGCACGGAAACTTTTACAGAAATGTAGAAAAGCAGACCTGGTCATAGGAGTAAACTTTTGCTTTCCTCAAATCATCAGGGCTCAATTCAGGTACAGATTGTTTTATTTTTGCATGCCAGGACGGTGTCATTTCCACCTTAGCATACCGTGCCCGCATTTTATGTCAAGAAGTTCCTAGTGATAGGTGCAGAGCGTGTCATGCACACGCTGAGTACCTAGAACACATACTATCTGGGTGTCCGACCCACGCAGGAACGACGTACATCTATAGACATAATGCGGCCCTGAGAGTACTTTATTACCATCTTTGTCGCTCTTACGGTGTTGGTCGCGACCCTGTCCTGCTGAACGCTCCAAGGAATATAGAGTCAATTGTCTGAAACGAGAAGTGCCAAATTTTCTGGAACTAAGATTTTCGGGCAGCAGTCTCCGTTGCTCACTCGAGACCTGACATTGTTCTCCAAAACTTCGAGAAACGAACTATATTCGTGATCAAATTCTCGGCTCCGTCCGAATACAACATCACTGCAAAGGAGAAAGAAAAGGAGGAGAGGTATCAAGACCTTAAGAGAGAGCTGCAACGACTGTACCCAAAGTATTCGGTGCGAGTAATTGTCCTTGTGATTGGTGCTCTCGGAGGTGCGAAACTATCACTGGTTCGTAACCTTAAAGCCATACCCGCGTGCCAAAAATATGCCAAGGCACTAGCGACATGGATGCAGAAAGCTGTCATCCTTGGGTCGCTTTGTGTCCTTAAGACACACGAGGGTTTCGCCGGCCTGTCGTTGTGATTTCGTCATGCCCTGTGACCACCCATCTCACGGTTGTGAGACGTGGCCAAAGGTGTGATTTACCGCGTTTCTACTGGGGGTATTGAAATTTCGTAGATGATTGTTGCTCTTAGTGGGACCCTGCGGTGGTTGTTTAACTATTTTTGTAAATTATATATATATATATATCGTCCTGTCAGAAAAAATTGGCCTTTAAATATATTTAAAGGCCAATTTGTTCTGCCATTCTAACATGGACCCTGTTCAAATATGCATAATGTTTTTTAATTGTTCTTTACAAAAAAAAGTATTCGCCGAATGCAGGAAAAGTCAATGAAAACTCATTACTTGAAAAAAAATTATTACTTTCTTAATAGGAGTTAAGTTCAGTTGACTAAGACCCTTTACTTTTTCACACAGTACATTCAATTGCACTCAACCTGCAAGCACGAGTTTTAGAGTAATCAGTGATTATCAATTACATAATAAGGATTAGCAAACGATCCGTCGCGGTTCCCAATTTTTCGCACACTGGCTCTAATTGAGGGGCGAGTCGGTGAGCTCACACGCACATAAACTTCAAGCGAGTAGGAAACAGACACCAGCATTATTCTTCTCGCCTTGGACATTTATGCTCAATTTGCTAGTTTTCCGAACAGACCCAATTAACGGATGTTGAGAGTAATATTTTTCCTAAAGGATATTCAGCAATTTTTTAAACACTTTTAATTAGATTAAACAATTTTCATTTGTCTAAATAATTTTCATTAATTTAATCAATGTTTTCTTTGTAAATCGTGGAACGTTATTCTTTTCTGCAATAAATGACACAATCTACGAATGTTAAAAGTAATATTTGTTTGCTTAAGATATTTTGCAATTATTTAAATAACTATTAATCATTCCTTGTTCCTGTTCATAGGAAAGGTGGAGAAAAGTCTAGATTTTTCGAATCTCTCATACTATGTCGCTTAATATTCAGTATTTCGTTATATCAGAACTTCTTCCATTCTGCCATTCTTCCATTCTGCCATTCTTCCATTTAAATGACAGGTAATTAACACTTGACAATGAGAATTTGACCAACTGACTCAGTTAAGTGAACTCACTAGGTTAAGTGAATTGACTCGAATGAGCTGTGCTGATCGCTGACACATAACTTAGAACAGGTAATAATCACTAAATATCTTTATTTTAAAGCCACCTAACCCAAATAGCCAATGGGTGAACATGAACGAACTCCCTGAAAACGTAATATATAGGATTGTGCGAATGTACGTTGACGCTTATTACCCGACATTCATTTGAAAAATTATTTATTTTAACAAATACGATCTGAAAAAAAAAATATTCATAGCAGACTGCAAAAATGGTTTATGTTAATGATTATGAATTGTTTAAATAATTTCAAAAAATCTTACGAAAAAAAATATTATTCTTAAAATTGGTTAATTAATGAATTAATGAATGAATTACTTAATTAATTGTGTCATTAATTGATGAAAATAATATATTTTTACGATTTACAGAGAAAAAAAGTTTAAACAAATAAAATTTGTTTAAACAAATTGAAATTATTTTAAAAATTGCTAAATATACTTTATAAAAAAATATTACTCTTAAAGTCCTTTAATTGTGTCATTAATTCCAGAAAGTAATAATTTTTCACGCTTTAAAAGGGGAAAAAATTGTTTAACTATATATCCTTCAAAAATATATTGCTTTCAACATTCTTTGAGTGTGTCATTATTTTCAGAAAAGAATAACTTTTTACGAATTTAGGGAGAAAAAACGGTTTAAACAAGTAAAAATTGTTTAAATAATTGCCAACTAAGTTAGGCAAGAACTACTGCTCTTGACATTCATCAACTTTGCACGAGTTATTCTCAAAGATAATAACTTTTCACGATTTACAGGGGAAAAAATGTTTAAACAAATAATAATCGTTTGGACAATTTGAAATTATTTAGCATATACTTTAAAATTCGTCACTTATCGATAGAAAATAATTAATGTTGAAAATTTAAAAAAAAATATCTTCTCTAGCATGAATTTGATAGAAAACTGCTATTTTTTATTTTTGGGACATTTTCCAGGCACAGTTAAAGGCGTTTGGGTGTGTCAAAGTTAAAAGCTAATGGGTGGAAATTATTCGTTAAATACTTCTTAAGAGGTGACAATACTTTAATTCACAACAAAATTTATAACAAGTACTTCTTTTTTCCATTTTTTTTGAAAACCTAGCTTTTCCCATTTAAAACCCCATGTTAATTTTGAAAGTATGTGTTAGTAAGGTATTTCATAATATTTCAGTGCCTCCCGCATTTTGTTAGTAACAAGTGTATTGCTATAAACAGCAGTCCGAGATTTTGTAATGATTTTGAATATTTATAAAGTGACACCATTATTACGGAAAATAAAGGATGGTTTATTGCCCCGTACATTTGGACTGAAAGCCGTCAGCCCTTGGCGGGTGCTGACTGCGAAGGTTTTCCTTGCAGAGGAGCGAAGGAACTGATCTCTACGGAGATGTGCCGAACAAGGGCTGCGTAGCAGTCCAAGGATCTTCCTCGGAGAAGTGGGTCCAGGTTAGTTTGCGGGAGCATCAGGTGGCAACGAACGAGAGCACTGTGGTGATGGACAAGAACGCTGTAGCGATGGACGAGAGCACTGTTCAGTAGTAGCTATGGGTCGAGACTGGCGACGGGACGCACGGTCTTCCGTGGGCTTCGGGGCCCCTCGGGGGGTCCCGCCCCCTCTGGGGCACGGCATTTTTTTCGAAATTTGTTTCAATTGGGTTGACAGTGACATTCCGGAGCACGACATTTACATTTTATAAAAAATGTAATTATTATAAACAAATGGCATAAACAAATTTGCGGTTTGTGCAATTTTTTAATTTCAAGGTACTTTTATTTGGAAATTTGTTTTCATTGGTTCAGCGGATGGAATTGGTTGAAAACTTAATCGACTTTACATGAAAGAGAAAAAGGGCTTCAAACAGAAATAAGAAGGTCTAGCCAAAAAGGTTTCGATTTTCATATTTTTCATAAAATCTTAATTTACTGTTGCAGAATATCAGTGGCAAACTAATGGAAACAAATTTACAAAAGAAGTACGTCGAACTGTAAAAAATTGCACAAACAGCGAATTTCCGTTTGCTATTTATTTATAACAATCACATTTTTCATATGATGTAAATTTACTGCCCCGGAATGTCACTGGCAAACCAATAGAAACAATTTTCCAAACGAAGTACCAGAAAATTTAAAGAATGAACGAGGTTGGCCGTATGGATGAAGACTTGCCTACGAAATCGCTGTCTGTCATTACTCCAAACAAGGATTACGTCATTTCCAAAATTCGGAAAGTATACACAAAGTATGGTACAAGGATTGTGGCTGAGTTGGAGAATCAATTTGCAGTCTTCCTACCCAAAAGAATCATGCAATTTTTCGAGGATCCTAACTGTGAAGATATGTTTGAGAAAATTAAGGAAGCGGTCTAGACAAAAAAACCCTATTCTCATTACGTCGGAGGACCCTGGAATCATTTTGAACTTAAATATATGCAATAACTGTGATTTCCTTTACCAGATACAAAAAAAAGGAAAAACTGTGTATTTATTCAACTATATATGTTTCAATTAATAAAAAACTTTTCAGTATCATTTAGATTTGATTTACGGATAGTTGTGTTTACATTTGACTTGCTTTTCGTATTGCCCAGAATGTATGTGAGACGAACTTCAACTTACTTTAGCAAAAAGATCGTTTTCAATAATTTTCAATAATTATTGTAGAAGTCTACTGCGCATCTGTAAGTATCTTAGAAGTCTGCTGCGCATCCATAAGTACCGTAGAAGGCTACTGCGCTTCCATATGTATCGTAGAAGTGCACTGCTCACCTATATATATATTCATTATTTGAATGAATATATTAAGCTATATAATATTATATTATTATATAGGGGAGATTGTGGAATGAAAATCCGTGGAATTACTAATTATATTATATATAATTAATATTATAGCTATGTATATATTCAAAATTATTTAATTTTTACTTATATATATATATATATATATATAT